>JANSTT010022371.1:0-42228 GCA_026745375.1 Platyura marginata | reverse complement strand
TTTATGCAGATGCCGATAATGAAGTCGGCGTTAATAATAAACTAGTACTTTTCGAGAAAAGTACTATGCGTCACTTAAGGCCATGCGTCACTTATGGGCGGTCTACCCTATATGAAATATAAAAGGGAAGCTTTAATTAGATGTAGAAATTTTCAAATTTTTGTTCGTATTTTCTCTCGAAAGTTTTGTAATCAAAAAACTGCAACAAAAATTTTGGTCACTCGTTGGCACGATAACTTAAGAATG
Source organism: Platyura marginata (assembly GCA_026745375.1). NCBI lineage: Eukaryota > Metazoa > Arthropoda > Insecta > Diptera > Keroplatidae > Platyura > Platyura marginata. The sequence continues at coordinate 41,982 of JANSTT010022371.1, read as the reverse complement.
CGTTGAGAACAGAAGCTGGATTTTTTTTTTTATTGGTAAAAATATGTCTCAACCCCTTCGACCCTCTCACTAACACATTTTTTTGTAAAAAACGTATTTTTCGTGTCTTCTACTACTAAATGACAAAATTTTGAAAAAATCGTATATACAAAAAAGATTTCATTTTTTATACTGCATAATTGGGGATCTCTATTTTTTATCCATCCCTAATAGGACCCGTCCCATAATAAAATACATACAATAAAATTCCAATTCTTATATGAAATTGAGAAAAAATTACAAAAAATACAAAAAAGTTTTTGTTTTTTGTGTTGAATAAAAGGAGTTTACCATTTTTGATCCACCGTTAACCCATATGTGACGCACCATAATTACCCAGCCACCCAAATTACTATAAAATAGCCATTTCTTTATAATTCCTATATGAAATTGAAAAAGGGTGAGAAAAGAGTAGAGGAAGAGTGAGGAGATTGGGTAGAGGAAGGGTGAGAGAAAAATGGGTGAACGGTAATTTAGTGTGCAAGCCGTGTAGCTGTACTTAGCAGCTTTTGTTCTTATAGTAGTAATTTTGTCCGATTGTGGGTGAGGGGGGTTAAAATAATTATTTTAGTAATGATTTAACTTAAATTTAAATATAAATTGTGCAATTATAATTTAATATCATAGATACATACAAGTATTTGAATAAATATTGTCATTCATGCCATCGTTAACAATCGTTAATAATCATAAATTATGTATCATCGATATTTGTGCATTTTGTAAACAACTATAATTAATAAAACATGCAATACTATTTCATAATCTAAAAAAACTAATAAAGACATAATTTACTGAATATTCCTTATTACAATTTTTTTTTTTTGCATTTAGTTTTGTTAATTTACTTAAGTTTTTAGTCTCTTTGCTGTAGGAAGGTAAACAAATTCGTATTTTTTCTTATGCCTAAGTATAGTAACTATATGTAAGTAGATAGTTATAACTTATAAGGAAGTGCATATATTTTATATGCGTATGTAATGCAATTAAGTATTTAATTTTGGAATTTCAACTGAAAACACGTTTTGTCATACATTTAACCATTTTCGGTCTATCTATAGACTGTGTAAATTGAAATTCTTTAAACAACATAATCAACGCTAAAAACTTAAAAAAATAATTTTTTTACAATTTTTTAACATTAAGATTTTCGAAGAGAATAATTTTAAATAATTATTCGATTAAAATTGATGTTTTCTTTTCTTTTCTTTTTTGTGTCAGCACGCAAAGGGTTAAGTAATTCTAATAAAATACGGTGCTGTTAAATAATTTTGCAATGAATCTATTATGGTTAAAATTAACATTTAATTGTTTCACCAATAGAATATGCAATCTCCTCTCATGATAATACACTTAATGACCGCAGAAATAGAGCACGAAGAAAAATATTTTTTCATCAATCGTATTGTACTCGTATAGTTGTCATTTACATTTTTTAATGCTACTATTTTATTTCGTATTATTTTATTATTTTTATATCATAGTTATTTCGTAATATTTTTGTTTTTATTAAAATTAATTAATTTAAACCGGTGAAAGTGTAATATGTTACACTAACGGACAGCCATTGAATTTGATTTAAATTTTTGTTGTAATTTTTTTTTTTTTAAATAAGATGACGATTTATCTTATTTCTGTAATTATGTCATTATATGTTCAAAAACTTGTTCTACAAATAATTATGAACTCTTAAACATAAAAGAACAATGCTCGTATATGTATGTACGTATATAGGTATGAAAACAAGTTTTTGCACATACCTATGTCCTTCTTACCATTCTCAAATCAGATGACAAAATTTTGGTGACGAAAAGCAGTTAAGAAAGACCAACCCAAAATTGTAGGTTGTTGACAATAACCTCCGTTAGCTGAAGTTTAAATTCTAAAAATGTCCACACTGAATGTTATTTGATCTTTATTTATAGGAGTGTCCAAATGTGAAAAGTACGGCGTAAGTGTGGTGTCGGTCATGGACATGAATTGTAAAATAGATAAAAAAAAAAATTCAAACAACCAAAAACTGGGTTAGTCCGTTCCAAAAAGGAAGTTGGATAGATATACATAATACTCTTAGATAATAAAAAATTTCTCGAGTATTTCATACAATTACTTCTCTAGAGGCAGAAATAAAGGTAAAATTAATCAACTTTAGTTTTTTTCTCTTTTGTTGTTACTATAGTTCCTTATAGGTTTTCTTATTTCAAAAATTATATAAACAAAAGCAAAAAATACGACCCGACTATGTATCATCATCAAATATGAAGGTTTTTTCAGTTTTTTTTTTTGGTCCACCTTCAATCATTTCTTTAAACTGACCACTGAATATGGAAATATGGAAATGATCGATTTCATTGCGATAACATTTTTGGAAATTTTTGAAAACCGAATGACCTCACGGAATTAATTAATTAACTATTAAAAGATCTAGTTTGGGTAGTTTAATAATAAAAACATAAAATACTGATTCAGACATTTGAAAAAAAAAAAAAAATTCAAATGTTTAGATATTATCTGATTTTATTGTATTTTTTTTATTTTTTTTTTATAAAAACCATAAACAAACAAACAATAAAATATTAAATTATAGGCAGGCAAACACCTAAGATTTCTAGAATAGAATAGAGGAAGATCTTTTTGTTATATATAGGTAGGTCAGCAAATATGGAAAATACGAGGTTTTTTACATCTTTGATTATTGTTTGTCACCCAAGGTATTTCTTATTGTATCTACAATTCGACATAAATCAATAAACATGAAGTACAACAACAATATTTACTAAATGTCAATGTTTAATAAATGACTATTGAAAAGTCACTTTTTATAAAAATTTTTTTTTTTATCTTCTGTTTTTGCGAGTTTCTTTCAATGAAACCACCAGATTTAAAATATCTTATGACGGATAATTTGTGTGTTTAAAGAAATATTCGTTGCGACATATCCGCGAGCAATATAGTAATACCTTGATGACATTAACCAGCGTTAAATTTATTAAATGCATATTTGACCTCTAAAAAAAAAAAAACAAATCATATTCACCACAAGTTACCTTACCGACAATATGTAAATCTTTAAGAAAAAAAAAAAAAACTTAACAATCGTTTCTTTCGTTATAGTAAACACCTATACGTATTGTATATTGTTCTGTATATAAAAGGTACATAATGATTAATTTTTACGCATTTCCGGTTAATAAATTGGTCGCTCGCACGATCCAAAAACACGCAAACCCAGACACTTTAACCACCCATAATAATAATCGATTTTTTGACAATCCATAAGCATAAAGTTCAAAATGAAAATTTCCTTGTAACATCAATTAATCATATAAAATGCTACGGTAGAACAGTACTCCCTAATTCCACTACTAGTTGGGTCAATTTTGTTTTTTTGAAGAAAGCTGAAGTATTTACATATAAAGATAGGGTAAAAGGACTAATAGTTGGCACGTTAACAAATTTATTTGTCTTAGTTAATATTGAGCTATATTCAATATTTCACAAGAAACTGAATAAGTGAATATTTTCTCTTATGTCATATATTTCAGAATCGAAATTTTGAGACTATTACGAGAAAATATTAAATAAAAGAAAAAATTGAATATTGAAACTGTTCGCAGTAGTTGGCATCCTATTTCTATTAGTTGGTACCCTTTTTCTATTACTATAGTTGGTACCATTTCTTCTAAATCGCAATAATCGCAAAGGTGCTAACTACTGGGGAGAGAAGGCGCTGCATCCACCTTCATAGGTTCAGAACCATTCTGTGGACTGTCCAAAGGAACAATCAGAAGGGCATCAATGGACCGGAAAGAGGGCGAAATCCCTGGTCAACAACACGCGAAGAAATTCATAGATTCGCATTCACAACAAAGAGTTGACAAGCTGCTTAGGCTTCATAAAAACAGCCTCTGAATTTACACTGAATTATTTACAAGCCCCCCCCCCCCTATCCTAACCTAACCTAATGGGGGGATGTGCCAACTACTGGGGGGTGCCAACTACTAATGGGAGGGGTATGCCAAGCGTACCTTCCTCTACTCTAATCTAAACTACTAAGGGGGGGGGGGGGGTGGTGCCAACTATACCTTCCTCTACTCTAATTTTAATCTTAAATCACGCGTTTCACACGCAGCCCTTTGATAAATTTTTATACATATTACTAAATTATGTTTTTGGCTGATGCTTCCAGTAGGTACTTCAACTTTTCATTCGTTATAAGAAATGCTTTGAAAATTAGCATTCAATTCATGACTTAGCATTCAATTAATTTCTTAGGATTTCAACTTTAAAATTTTTAAGTTTTGGTTTTATTTCTTACTTTGTCTTAATTCTTTTCTAATTTTTTTTTCTTCTTATTAACATGATTGTCTCAATTCTAATTTTGATTAGAGATTATTGATACTGGGGCCCATCGATTTTAAGATTAGAGAGTTTTTACAATATGTTTAGTAAGCGATCTCTTAAAATTCTTTTAAGATAGAATCGAAACGATAATATATTTTAGATCATATCTTAATTTTGTTTGTCATTTGTTGCTTAATCCTCTAATAAATTCTTGAATTTTTGTTTTATTAGAAACGAACACTTGACAACAATAAAAACGTTTATAGCCATGACTAAGAGAAGCCGAAAACTAGAACCCGCTTTGTGGTGGAAAAATGTCTCTGGTATTTTACTAAATCTTTTTTAAGCATCAAAGAATTTAACCTTCAACTTTAACTACGTACTCATCATGATTTTTTGGCACATAATTTTCAAAACCTCAAATTTGACATTCAAATACCAAATTTAGTTAATTTGTGCGAATACTAAGCAATTTATAGACCAATTAATCAGATGATGATTTTTACCTTAATTAAATTTAATTTGTGTGTTTGTGTTTTTTTTGTTTGTTTTTTTTTTGTTTAATCTTTAAAATATATCTTGATGAATTCCATAATTCCATTATTATTATGAAAATGTGTAGAAAAAGAATAAAAATTAAAAATCTTACCCTTCACCTTAAATGTAATTACTAATTACATATAAAATGTTATAAATGTTCATGATAAACAAGATATTAGTAGGTTTAATAAGGATTTTAAAAATATGGTGAAATATGGCAAAGATAAAAATCTCTGATTATATCACACAACAACAGTCCAAAGACGTGATTTGCCAATTTTTTTGCCTTAAGCCCTTCAATAATTAACAAATGGTTTTATTATGCATGTATGTAGATGCAAGGTGCTGTTGTTCATATTATGTACATTAATTACTTGCAACTTACGACACAATACAACCTAACAGTTTAAAATTATGGAATGTAATGTATATATGCATGTACATATGTATATATAATAACATTAATTTTGTATATATTAAAAATGTACTGTACAGTACAGTACATGTCTTAATTTTTTTTTTCGCCGTTCATTAATATTTTTTTTTCTTATGTATGTTAAGCAATAAAAAACATCAATCGATTTTCCGTTATATCTATTGATCCATGCATTCGTACATACAGCGAAAGTTATAAGCTTGATAGAATATCGTTTTAGCTGGCCAAGCACTCTGTGTAACTTACCTACCGCTACCGATAAAAGCTTTTTTTTTAATTTTTATTATTATTAATTAAAAGTGTAACTCAAGGTCATTACTTATGTACCCATAAAAGTTTTTGTTTTTTTTTTGTCTAGTTTTCGTGAACTCCTCAATTGATTACAGATATATAACTACTGTTAAATTGATTTTTTTCTTAATTAATCGTGCGGCCAAAATTTTTAGATATTGTCCTTCTAATTTGTACAGTTTTTGTGGTACTTTTTTTTGTTGTTGGTTTTTTTTCGATTTCATTGACATATTTGTTACTTATAAATCAATTTTCATAAGTCATACGTCAATTTTTTTGAATTAAATTAAATTTTAACTTTTACGATTTATATTATATATAGGTTTGCTTAAGTAAGTATGGAGTTTTAAATACATAATGAATGTATGTGTACATAGTATTACCTATGTATGAGTATGTAATGTTGTATTGAAAAAGTGGTCATATATTTTACAATATTCTGCAACTCGGGTGGCATATGGAAATACAATAAAAAATCATTTATTTTAAAATACATTTTATGTCTAATATTGTGATTTATTCTCACATAATTAATTTGGATATTAAATTTAATGAGACAAGTTATGATGATTTTTATACTTTTAAAATGGTTTTTTTCTCTTCTATTCCTCAATGCAGTTGGATATTTGAATATATTAAAAATTGCCTATAGAGCAGTGATTTCCAAATGAGGGGTCGTGACTAAAATTTGGTTTCGTACAATTAAAAATGTGAATGCGTCAATGCTTATTGATAATTCGCTCACGTATTGCAAGAATGAGATATGTTGAAAAAGGTAACTATTGAGATAAGAAGGTTTTAAGTTTTCAAATTAATACCAAAATGCAATTTTTATTGATAAATCAAAAGCGATGGATATCATAATAGCGATATAGACTATTTTACTAACTGTGATTGAATTTCTAAAGATATTTCATTTTTGGACAAAAAACCATATAAAATTTCTGAAGATATCTAATTTTTGCGCAAAAAAAAAATTAAATTTTTGAAGATATCTTCAAAAACTAAATATATATTTAATATTTCAATGTTGCCCAACTTGCTTTTATATAGATTATAACGTGCAATAATAAGGTATATTAACATATCTCATCCTTTCCCGTCACAGAACATAAAAAAATCAAAATGTAATAATGGACATTTTATTTAAAATCATAAATTTTTTTTGATTTTTTTTTAATGTGAAATAAAATTGTTGTATTTTTGAACCTACTTCAAAGAAAATCTCAAAATCATAAATTTTCAACATATCTCATTCTTGCAATACGTGAGCGAATTGTCAGAGGCCAAATAACTCTTGTACCGTTCTAAAGGATTCTACGGATAAAGTTGGTAGAAGCAAGTTTAAAAATTACTACTACCACTACTAAAATTGTTTACATAATATTGTAAACTCCTCTCATCAATAAGTGAGATCAATATCTGCACTAGGACTGAGCTTTTTTACAGCAGCTATTCTGTAGTGTAAACCATGCTTCAAGAATATTTGACATTTCACATTTAAACATTGTTTTATATGGGTGGGCAACGAAATTAATATGAATTGAAAATTGGATGGCATGAAAAAAAGATTGGGAATCGCTGCTCAATAGGCATGAATGAGTGAGGCTTTAGATTTAGATTGTATAGGCGTCTGCTTACGCTGATTAATTTATTCTAAAACGAATTATGCTTTTTTTAAGATATTAAAATCTGTCATAACGGTAAAATGAAAGATTGTCGGATTGCAGGCGGTAAAAACGGGAAAAAATTTTCCGTATTAAAAGGGGAAAATATTTTTGAAAAACGGAAAAATCTGCCCCGCAAAAAGAAACGGAGGTCGAATGCGCTATAGCAGCAGAAAAAAAAGATGAAATATCTTAATTTGACTAATGCGAGAGAGGTAATTCGACTAATACGAGCTCCTCTTCCAAATATTTTTTTTTTTAGGTAGGGATTTGTGGATTATTTACGTACATTTGCGCGAATGAAAAAGAAATGAGAATTTTTACTGCGCAGTCGTTAACTAACATGTGAATTTACGCACAATTTATCAAATAAACCGCCAATTTTTTTTGGTAAATATAAAATAAATCAGCTGACACTTGGATCATAAAAATTGTAAGAACCCTTATTTCTTATACATACTTTTTTAAGACAATTCGAAAAGGTATTTTTTTCTGAGGATTGGAGAATCGAAGAAATACTAGATTTCAGCAAGCATTCAATTGGTGTAATTTAATTATATATTCAATTATATTCCCTGCGCAATTGTGGAAACGTTCATAGTGACCGACTTAAATGGAAGCTTCAAATGGCATTTTTAGCATTAACCGGTTGAAAATTTACAAATAAATAAAAAACCGTGCCTAAAACTAATTTGTAAATTGTAAAGAATTAAAATTTGATTTTGCTCACGTTTCCTAAAGAGGAAGAACGCATTTAATTCTATACTATACCTATAGCAATAGCAACCTTGCTTAATGATTAAGTAATTGTGTAATTGTTAAAATCCAAGCATGCAAATTTACCAGTGCATTTTTTTTATGGTATACAAGTGAAACTGGTCATCTTTGGCATACTGAACTGACCTAGGTCTACAATGTACAATGTACATATTACGTTAAATTTGAATTGATTCCAAATGAGGATAAACAAAAAAAAAATCTAACGCAACTGAACATGAACAAGGCTATTTCTTTTGTGTACCATCTAAATCTAAAGATTAAAGTGTAAAGATAACCATCCACAAATGTTTACTTTTATATGTGCCACACCTACATTTTGGCATGAGAATATTTTGGTGTCTCAACACAAAAATTATTGATAATAATTTTCAAGCTTGAAATTAAAGCGGTAAATTGTGTCGTAAGATTTCACTCAACGCTCTCGAGTGTACATATATATAGTTTTTAGGTTTTCACCTTCACCTGAACCTAGTATGTATACTCATTTTAATAGGCATTTGACTGACCTACATGCTCTATGTGCAGAAGATTCGGGTTTTTTTTTCATTTCTTTTATTTATTTTTTTTTTTGGTGAAGACCAACCAGTATGGAATTAAAATGCACATAAATGTGTACGAGTGCGCACAGTGTAGTATTACACGTCATTGCTATAATGGGTACGTTATGTCAAGGTCATGAAATTCAACCGTTCATTATCAAATCAGACAGACTGTACAAGTGTACACGTACAGGTTTGTTGTTGTTTTTTTTTTTTTTTGTTTTCTTTTTGAAACGTAAGCTTTTTTCACCGGTGTTATATTATATGATTATGTATAAATGATGGCACGATGTGCATGCATAAAATTATGTTCTCACAAAATGTAATGATTGTAAATTAGTGCTGTCGCATACACATTTCTTTGGAAAAAAATATTATCGATTTAATGGCATTATTATTTTTATACATATTTATCTTTGCTAGTTGTTAGTTAATCAATATATAAATTAAAAATATTTGCATTTAAATATAGTATTAATAGTTTTTTTATGTTTTTGTAACTATAAAAGTATTAGTAGGTATTTAATGTACGTAGTATCATATTTTACACCAAACTAGTTTATGACAAATAAAATTAAAGAGACCTACATAGTCTTATATATCATTCGATAAATAGAAAATTTAAATTTGGTATGGATATTGATAGAGATGTATGCGTGTAGTGCATGTAACATTTAGCATTAGATTACCATTGTATAAGATAATTGAGACCAGTTACATTAATCATTTGTTTATGTTAAAAGAATAATAATTTCGATTTAATTTGTTTTGTAGAATAAATGATAATAATTTAGTGACGCTAATGGTTAATTACTGTTGCTTTAAGTTGAGAGCTGTGCTTTTTTGTTTGCATCAGTCACACAATAATTACATAGAATTGGAAATGCACGTGATATTATGACATTGTCACACTTTCTATATAAAAATGGTGTGTAAAGATATCTTAGGTATACTTTACCGTACAATGTAATGCACATTGGTATAAGATGTATAATTGTATATGCGTAAGAAATTAAGATCTATTATTTAACTTGATTACAGTGATAAAGTTAGTTTAACATTACATTGTAATATATTTACATGCATCTGTAGAGACTTTGTATACGTATTATTAATTTATTTGCAAATTTATTTATGTAATTTGACCGACTTTTACTGATCTCAATAAGTCAATAAGTATCTACTATTAGTTAAAAATAAACAAATTTCATCTCATTAAGGATTCGAGTTATATTCCAAAAATTACGGCCTGAATACGTTGGTTAAATCAAGTAGATAAATTAATTCGCCTTCGTTATTTTCCCAAGTCTCTTAAACCTTAAGCAATATTTTTTTTTTATCTTTTAATATTTCCAATTAATTATTTTTTTTTTGAAAATATTCGAACAGATTATGGCCAGAAGACTGAGAAGTCTAATACATTTTAACGTTATTGTCTTTCAGTCATTCCCTTCTGATTTTCGAATTTTCTTTCCTTAGTCTGTCCATTTATTCCATTAATTCTTATTTCAACAATTTTGCTACCCATAAAACAATCCCAATTTGTTTTGTGAACTTTTCTTTTTTTTTAGATTCAATTCAATTTAAAGATTAACCTAAGTCGATTTTCTTTCATCTGAACATAGTCTATTGATTCTACTCTGATCATTATAATCTTTTAATGGAAGATCGATATGAAAGGAAGCGAACGTGGGTGTGGATTGAAATTAAATTCTAAGCCGTGACGAATGTAGATTGGTTCCATTGAATGTTAAGTTACAATGCCGATTGTTAGAAATGTGAAATTATCCTTTCTCGTATTTACTTTTATTTACAAACTTACGTACCCGCCGTCAATGGCGTCATAGGGAATGATAAAAGGGTGCGTTTTAGATTGTTAAATGAGTGCATTTAATGCAAAGTAATCGATTTTGCGAAACGAGTGCGTCCGTAAATACATATAGTTAGTTAGTTAGTCCATAGCCTTACCACTTGAATATGCCTATGTCGCCCCTACTACGGTTGCGATTTGAGGATTGTGCTCCTCGAGTTCGAGTACACCTGTCTCCATAGCGAACTTTATGAGGCTCCTCGTGTTACAGGTCGAGGCTGCCCTCAGGTTATGTAAAAAGTAGTCTCCTAAAATTCTGTGTCTCGCCCTCGCAAGAGCGGGGCATGAACAGAGGAGGTGTTTTAGTGTTTCTTTCATTCCGGGTTCTTGGCAGTGCCTACACAGGTCAGTCGTTATCAGACCGATCCTGCATGCGTGCTCTCCCGTGAGACAGTGACCAGTGTAGATGCCTACTGCCGTTCTACACTGTGTTCTACTAAGTTTGAGTAAGTTTTTTGTTTTCTTCAGGTCGTAGTTACCCCACATGGCTTTTGTGGTTCTACAGGAATTCATACATATAACAAAAGGTATAATTGAAATAAAGCACTAAATATATTTTTTTTAAATCGTGTAATTCGTGTAATCGAGGGATAGAGGGGTGGGTGTAGCATTTCGAATGGCCAAATGTTTGTAACCTTTATCACGGATCTTGAAATTTGCACAAATATCACAAAATGTACGATTATATAACAACATTTAAAAATTTTGGTTTTTTTATTTTTTTAGAACCAGCATTATTGCAGTAAATATCAAAACGAACGATGCAAATATTTGTAAAAAATGAAATATCAAGTGAATGCGGAAAAGAACAACTTCTATTATATAAATATTTTATTCTAGTCAGTCGAATAGGTTGTGTCACTGAATGTTGCCAGTAAATCTTATTACAATATTTAATAATATTTTATACAAATAAGCAAACATATATATTCACTCATTAGCGTGAATCATAAATGACAAAATAAATGAGATGCGAATCATTAACGTAAATATATAGTACATTACATTATGCATAGTTGTACCTCTATAAGTATACCATTAATAGTATGTATCATATATATTTTGAATCGGTCACTAATCGTTTCTTAATCTTACCAATTATACAGAATGCAGTTTTTGTAACAGGTCAATGTAAAAAATACATCTCTAAAAAAAACTCTCTGTAATGTCTGTAATCATATCAAACTAATTATTGTTTATAATTTTTAGCTTCCTTCTTTCGACAATGGATATGTGAACGCTTAAGATTTTATTGATTTCAACACTTCCGATATACTTCTGCCATCCGTTAACCAATAAAATTTAGTCAACAATGTCGATATATGATAATAGATTTACAAACTACTATAATTATGTGTTTCTAGACCTTGCAGGTAAGGTATTCATTCGTATCTTATGTATGCCTATTGTGTATATGTATAGTAGGCATAAGTATAGATATAGTAATGTACATATAATCAGAAACACTCTTGAAATATTATAATATTTTAGTAAAAGTTGGTAAAAGTGGTCATAGTTATGAATAAATTTCAAATGAATTCGAGTTTTAGTTAAAATGACGTAATTGGAATTTGTCGGTGATTTAAGCATCCCTTTAAACTATAATGTGGGAAAATCTTTAGTTTCAACATTTATTTTTTACTTTCGTTCAATTGTTCGGTCATTTAGTGTTTTAGTGATCTGTAGGGCGATTTTAAACCGAAACGCCGTCACATATCGATAAGTCAAAATAACCGTTGAACAACACTGTTTGCGTTTGTGTGTGCGTGTGTGACATGCGCGATCGCTAAAATAAATTACATAATTATAAATGTTATAAAAATGCATAAATAATCAAAATAGGTACTTATTTCTTTACTTTTCGTCATCTCTGGCGGTCTCATAAGATGAAAGACAAAAAAAAAATAATAATAAGATAATATGATAGTTCAGCACATATTCAGCATCTTATTTATGTGACTACGTTCAACTTGAAAACTAAAAACACAATGGCAAATTTACTATGCTATACGTGTGAATTTTTCACTTTTCGACTTATCGATATGTGACGGTGTTTGCGTTCAAACTTACTGTTTGTGCATTGGCTCGTTAACTACATATATATAATTTGCTGGTTAAAATGATAACTCCAGAATGCCTTCAGCTATAGAGACTCTGCAAATTATAATTATACCGGTAAATCATATTTCATCAGCTTCAATAAGACCACATCGTTGTGGAAACTTTAAAGTGCAGTCATTTTGTATATTTTTTTTTTGATTGTTTAACCCTTAAACGGACACTTGGCTCACCGGTGAGCTTTCATGTGTTTCCATTAGTCTAGGAGCCACATCTTTAAAGTTATGAGATTGGGTGTCGGTGACATCTCCTAAATATATGTTTTGAGTGTTTTTGCCAAATCTAACAATTTTAGAGGTATTAGAAATATTAGTAAATAGGCCGTGAATTACTTTACCTCTTTGTCGGACACTTAGCTCACCGGTGAGCCACCATCTCCTCCATTCACCCTGCATGGAGAACTCAACCCCTACGACACATGTTTTTGTCAAAAAAACTTCTACCACGACCCCTTAAGCGTGTCTTTTGTTGCATGTCGTTCGCACAGTTTGTTAACAGACGTACGATAGAAATGACTGCGAGTTTTAATTCACCTAAAAATGGCTTATTCTTCAATATGCAAAGTAAGCACCGTTTTGAGGTGTTAGTGTTAGTGATTTTGGTGATAAAAAATGTAGTACAAATATATTTTTGGCCATCGTTTTTCACGCACAGAACAAGTTTTTCACCTATTCACTTGAAAATGCATCCCAAAAATTGAGTCCCCTATACAAAATGCATGGTAGGAACTCAAGCTCACCGGTGAGCCAAGTGTCCGACATAGGGGTATACATATGCTGTCCACACAAGGGTTAAGCTAAATTACAATTGCCAATTACACGGTGCCACGAAATTGATCGAAAATTCTTAACTTTAGGTAGGTAAAATGTTCAATTAATGCAACAAATATAGAACTGTTTCTGATTATACGTACGTCACTGTTATATTAGATTGAATCAAAATCAACCAATTATATTCGAGAAAATATTATGCTGAATAATTTTTCGCTTAGAATTCTTAGATCAATATTTGACTTTCAGCATATATTATAAATTCAGAAATGTATATTTGCCCAATTAATAGCAAAATAAATATCTACATTTTTACATTTAATTTGTACAAAACAAACAAATAAATAAATAAATTAAATTGTTGGAAGAAAAAAAACTTATAGAGGTAATTTGGCTTGAAGAGTTCGGTTTTTTGTTTTTTGTTTTTTGTTTTTATTTGCATGAATGAAAAAAAAAGAAGATTAAAAATGTGAATTACCTATCTGAAAATGTATTAAAATTAAATTTCAATTTTAGATCAGAGAACAAATGACTGGCCACTTATTACATCACCAGTTCCTGGATTAACAATTATAGGCACATATTTATATTTTGTTCTGTCATGGGGACCTAGATACATGGCCAACCGAAAGCCATATAAATTGGAAAAATTATTAATTATTTATAATTTTGTTCAAGTTTTAGTTAGCACATACATATTTATAGAGGTGATTCAAAAATTAATTATATTTTGATAGGAAATGGAATTTTAATTAGGTTTTTTTTTTGTTTTTTGTTTTTTTTGTTTGTTTTGGAATTTCAGGGAATGGATGGTGCATGGCTGACGAGATACAATTGGCGATGCCAGCCAGTTGATTTTTCAGAGACTCCTGAAGCAATGAGGGTATGAAAATAAAAAGTAAAAATTATTTACTGTTTTAATTTAGATTTTTATGTAATGTAGGTAAAGATTTGTATTTTTTTTTAGTTATTATTGTTTTTTTTTACATATTTCGTTCTATTTGTATAAATAATAAAAAAAAACCATTTGCATCCTCGGACCTTGCTAGAGTTTGAATTACCTATCGTTGATGACGTTTTGACAAAATATGCGTGCCATTTATATAGAGGAAGCTTAACCAATGGTTTAGCGACACTACATTTTCTGATTAATGATCAGCATTTTATTTAACTTAGTGGATTGCCGTCAACGGCAGAGTAAGGTGACCTTTGCCTGTCTGAAATTTTAGAAACATAAAAAATTCGAACATTCTTGGTGGTATAAATTTAAATACTTAATGGTGATAGTGATAGATAAATGATTTTTATATATTTTCATTATAAGTTGAGAAAAATTTTTGTTGGCTTCGCTCGAAGTTTTAACATTTTTTTAAATTTAAATTCGTGTTGGTAATAAAGCATTTCCAAAGATATCCTTTTTTCGCTCCTATAAAATACATTTATTAAGGTTGGCATAAAATAAGATTATTCAGGGTTTGATTTTGGCAATATTCAATCCTCAAATGCAAAAAATACGGTTTTTAAGTTTGGAAGGACCAATATAATTCTCTAAATTGAACCGATAAATGTTTTTGAAGGATTGAAAGAGTTGACTACACAAATTTGCTATAGGCCGAACCGAATCAATTTAAATCTCGAGCAACAACAAACAAATTTCGAATACTAAATTTAATCAATTGAAAGAATTGCCTGTAAAATATTCTTGCAATGCTCATCTGCTGACCATGTTTTATATTTTCTTAGCGTTAAAATAGCATCAAACTTTTTTTTTTCTAAACTAATATAATTTTTGAATGTTCTCGCTGATCGGTTCTTAACTGTCTTAGAGACAACTCAGAAATATTCGAGACTCATCTTACGTTTCGGTATTAAATCGAGTTAAAAATTGGGAAAACAAAACTAAAGTTTAAAGGTTCTTACTTACGTAGATAGCTGTAGAATGATAGAAATGTAGAATATTGTACAACATTAAGAACAAATACTGTGTCCTTTCAAACAGTGTATCTGTTCATTCTTATTTGTTATTTCGTGCAAAAATAGCAACCGCCTAATTGATTAAAAATTTCTTTTAGGAAGCACGTGGTGTTTACATATACTTTCTCGCTAAAATATCCGAACTTCTAGATACAGTATTTTTTGTACTGAGAAAAAAGGATCGACAAATATCCTTTTTACATTTATATCACCATACTGTGATGCCAATGATATCGTGGGGAGCAACGAAATACTATCCAGGAGGACATGGAACATTTATAGGCAAGTAGACATTTTTTTATTGTTGTTGTTGTTGTTTTTCAGTTAATTTATGACTGGTTTGGAATTTAATTGTTTTTTTTTTCTTTGTTATTACATATAGGTGTTGTCAATTCTTTTGTACACATTATTATGTACACCTATTATCTGCTGGCGGCCCTAGGACCACAATATCAAAAATTTTTATGGTGGAAAAAATATATAACAAATATGCAAATGGTAATTAACTCCTTTTTTTTATAATGAGAACAATTTAAAATTTTTTAATAATAATTAAAAAAAAAAAATTTCAGATTCAATTCTGTCTGGCATTTTTACATTCTGCACAATTACTCTACACAGATTGTGGATATCCAAGATGGTCAATTTTCTTTACACTACCAAATGCGATTTTCTTCTATTTTTTGTTTAACGATTTTTATCAAAAATCATACAAAAGCAAAGATGTCAATTCAAAGCAATCAACAAATAGTAATAGCATTAGTAATCAAAAAGAAAATGCCAAATGTGTTCAAAATGGTTGTGCCAATAATAATGATATTACTAACAATAATAATAATAATAATAAAATTACGGATAGTAAACAGAAGGAAGATTAATTAAAGATTTAAATTTGTATGGTGTAAATCTGTATATGCATTCGAGTACCGAGCACATATACGATACTATTTCTTAATTCGAATTAATTTATGTATATGTTTTACTTATGCATAATTGTCACTACATACCTACTCTATTTATGCGATTCAATTGGTACAAGAAACTTGAGGTGTTCGTTTTGATTCTTGATTCTTTAAATAACAGTAAAGTTAAGATTTGGGTGGCTATTCAATTTTTTCTATTTATGCAAATGACTTCCGAAATTTGGATATACCTACAACGAAATTTGTAGTAACATCAAAACATTTATTGTAGAATTCAATTTCAAAACATTTTTTCGTTGTAAATTTTTTTTTTCGATTCTTTAACAAAATGTCGAAAAATCAGATACATTTTTATTCTGAACGTTGACATTTGATGGTAAATTTTGGCGGAAAATTATTGGCGTCAAATTGCCGGCAAAAAATGTGTTGCCTATAAATTGTTAGCGGTAAAACACCTTCTTGTGTCATTATGTATAAACAAAAAAAAAATGATTATATCTAAGCACTTAGAAGTACCAGATAATAGAATTTTGCGAACTGCACCAATAGGAAATTTAATTATATTATACGAATTCGTAGGTACTGGTACTAGTCTAACTTGCTGTATTATACTGTAGGTATTGTATAATGTCAATTTACCATAAGTCTATATAACTAAAGTAAATTATACTTTTTGTATATATAACATTCAGGAATCCTTATTTATACGTTTATATATTGTATTTTATACGATAATTTATTAGCAATTAGTTTGAAATATTTTTGTACATAATTTTTTTTAAATTAAAATCCCGTTTTCTTCTAAAATAAATAAAAAAAAAATTCAATTAAATTTAAATAACTATCGAAAATGTTTAAAGTTCTGAGATATATTTATGATGTTAATTCTCACAATGTGGTATTATAATGAATACTTTTTTGTTTTTGTGAATTTGGGCAAGTCAATTGTAATTTAAGATACATAAATTAAGTAGTAATCGACCTTTTTGCATTTTATTTAAAATGTTTGAATGAGCCTACAAATATCCCTGATACCAGACAAGTTATGCTCAAAAATTCGACTAAACATTTAAACTCATTAGGTGTTTAAGATTTTTAGAATTTTTAACATATTAGAAATAAAGCTCCTACAAAAATTGGTAGATACTTTATTTGGACTGAATTGTCAGGAAAAAATTCTGTAGAAATTAAAAAAAAAAAATGTAAAAATGTTGCAAACTGTGTAGTAGTGTAGCCTGTAATTTAACTAATAAAAAATTTCTTTACTGCTGAGTTTAATTATAATCGTTCAATACGTTTTGTTAAATCTAGACTCTGGCAACACTGTAAACTTTTTGCCATTTTGGGCAACTCTGCTAATAATTGTGTGAGATGACAGTCGATTTTGAGTTTGTTCAAGTAATACTTGTGTGATACATAGGTGGTTAAACAAAAATAAAGATTACACTAATCGTCAGTCTATGATACCCTAATATGGAATGCTTATGGTAGATTGTAATATAGAAAATGAGTACATATAATAAATTATAGTAGATGACCGACTGCAGTTTTAGTTCAAAGTATAGTGGAAACAAACGCGAAATTATTGCAGAAACAAACGCGAAATTAATCTCGTCGTTGAGTATTTATTTAAAATGTTTCAAAATGAAATTTAATTTTTGGACCTTTTTTAGTTTTCAGACCTTTTATAGTAAATGTGTGGAAATACATGTGAAATTCTATACAACTCACTTGAAATATTCAAAAATCAATTGAAAACGTTAAGATTATTAATATTAAGATCAAATTAATGGAGTTCGGTAAAACAAATTTTTTTGTTTAGATTTTCTCAATTTTCCCTTACTTATCCCTTAGAATCTAAGGTTTAGATTTTCGATGAAAGTTCTTTAAAAAAATCATATCTCCTAAACTACTGGACCATAAGTTAACTTTCAAAACGGTCAAAGCTCTTAAAACGCTCAAAACGTAAAGCTTTTTTGCCAGGTAGTGCTCACGACATAAAAGCAAAACAACAATCTAGATATGTGGTGAATTTGAATGAATTTGGATACAAAGTAAAATATTTATTTAATTTTTTGTGAAATTACTATGCTCAACATTTCACCAACAAACGTCATTTGCCTATAAGAAGTAGAAATTCACATATTGGCATATTGCAATAATAAAAAGGGTAAGTACTTAAGTACGTATTTTATACTCCTATATATTTAATTAGGCTCAATGAATTCCAAATCATTAAAGAAATTAATAAAGAAGTAAAGGTTACTGGTAGATATAACTTAAAAATTATTTATTAGTCTAAATTTTACATGTGTCCTTAATGTTATTTTTTTAATTTTATACCTAATTATGATATATATATATATGTAATTACAGTTTTATATACAAATACACACAAATACCTAGCTACGATTGTTTATTGATCATGTATTACTGGTCTTATAAAAACATTATGTGCCATATAAAATTGGATTTGATTTTCCATTTAATTATTCCTTTTTTGATTGTTTTAAGTCAGGATGTTACGTCGCGTTTATTTTAAATCGGTTTAAAAAGGTTCTACTTTAGTTTCCAATAACAAAAATTTGCTTTTCACTCGGTCAAAGCGAAGAAGGCAAATTTATTTATAAGTTTAGTTTTAAAATTAATTGAAAAAATGTTTTTTTTAACCTCTTGAGTTTTTAATTTTTTTATTCTAAAAAAGGTATTGTGATTGTAAAGAACGGTAATTTTGATAGCAAAAGTAAACGTACACAAATGTGTCTCTGTCAATATCCCTGAAGAGGTTAAGTTCAATATGTGATTTTTTTTATAGTATGAAGCTTTAAAAAAGCCTTAAATACAATTGTGTGGCAATGTAAGCTCCCATGAAGTTAACGCTGTGGTAAACGTTAAATCACAATTTTTTGTATTTTTAGCTTGACTTTCACACTATTCTATATAACATTCAAATATCAGTCAAGTCTAGGTATATGTAACCATTAAAATCTATAATCTAAGCCAGTGAAGCGCAACCATTTTTCATCATAGGGTTTATTTAAAATATCTTTTCTATATATCCTCCGTTTTGGAGATTTTTATTTCGATAGTTAATTTTAAATTCACTCACCATCTTTTTTTTTCCTGTTTGGACATAGAACAATTCGTTATTTATTATTAAAGGACTGATTCACAATCCATTAAAAATTTAAATTAAATTCGATTTGTATGATAAATCGAGATCGCGGATTACGCATCACTGATCTAAACCAACTAAATACCTAAGTATAAATATCTAATTATTATTGGGACTTTTCGTTATCATTATTTTTGACTCCATTACTTTTACCACGATTATATAATCCACTTGTATACGATATGCTACTGGTACTGTTATCTGATGTATATACATTGGTACTTCCATTACCATTACTTATGCCATTACCATTTTCATAGTGTTTTCCACCATTTAGAATTGTTCCATTAGTTTCTTTGAATATCGTACCATTCTCCTGTTTCATTCCATTTACGTGTATTTTTTGTTTTCCATTTTCGTGCAATCCATTGCTGCCATTGACGTCGACTTTTACTTTTTTCGTTAAATAGGCTTTACGATAGAAATCACCGAATAACGCTAGCATAAAGAAATTTTGCGGAATCATTATTGCTACCGGCCATTTTGGAAAGCCGCAGTCATCATGAAATAGTAGCATTGCCCAATGTGTTGTGATCATGAAGAATTGTATCTAAAAATTGAAAAAAAAAAATTAGTCTTAAAACGGGAGTTTTTGATACATAATCGGAATCAGTTAAAATGATTGTAGTAAGAAAAATATCTACTTTTTGGTACAGTCGTATTTCAAGCATGCGTTATAAATTTGTATTTATGAAAATTTTATATGACATGGTACGCCGTTCAATAAATTTACCACCACTGGTGATTCTATAGGTACCAGAAGCCGATTTAATAATAAAAACAAATAAAAACTAAAAATGTAATAACGAATTTTCTATGGATCATGAAAAAAAAAATGTACATTGGTACCTATTTATTTACATATTTCAATCTATTAAAAACATATTTCATGTTGTTGGTTGTTGCCGCAATCAATACAAGTTAAACAACTTTTTTCATTTACAACTGTGTGAATAAATCATTAATATTCAATAATAAAAATATAAAAAAACCATAATAGTCGTCATGACATTACGACATTATTTTGAGGGTTAATGTCACTGACCATTTACGATTCGTTTATTATTATTTTCCATGTGCGCCGCTATTATTAACGTCAATGTATGTGTGTTTTCAGCAGTAATACGTAAGTGATATTCATGAGCATTTTTTTTTAAATCAAGAAAATTTACATAAAACTGCATACCGGTGTTACCATTTTCATATTATGTGCATACATATAGTTGCATACCTCAACATTTTTCTATTTCCGGACTGAGTATAATATGTAATTGCATTAAAGTTCTATAGTTCAAAATACAGTGTGGTGCGTATTGGTTGTATTGTATTATTGGCAAAATTTTTTATTTTTTTTTGGAACTAAATCATAATTTGGAAAGGGACAGGAATGGAGTGGCGAATGCTACATTTTTAATTGGCAGCTTTTTTAATTTAGTACTTATTTAAGAATAATTTGTATCCTGAGTGTTTAGGGGAAGAGTGTGAAAATTTTATTTGCTAGTCTTCCAAGATTTTGATTCCATATTGGACGATGGGAGTCTGTAAGTTATTCACATTTAAAAAGCATTTAAAGTGTTTAATGCTCGGTCCAATATTGTGTTGAGAAATAGAGGCGTTATACTTTTTAAGTTTAGCCATATCAGATTTAAAGAAAATATTTTTCCTACGCTACTGTTAAATACTATAGACTGCAGACATGTTTACGATTACTTAATTCAATAATTCAATAATATAAACCATAAATATGTACGTAAATTCAGTTCAGACGTTCTTGTCGATATTAGCCTTAAATTGGCTACATATTTTATATAATTTTAGTCTATCTATCTACATGTTTAGTCTATGATTTAAGCTATAATTTTTATGGTACTATATTGTAGTCTCATTACTTTTGATCTATATTTGAATGATTTAATGATTCTTAAATTAATGAGTCTTAAATTACTTAATTTCAGTTTAAAATTTAAAGTCTTGTAATAGTATCCCTCATATACTATAACACGGTAGATAGGCAGGGTTGTTAAAGTAACACTTTTTTCGAATTTGTTACATTTGGTACATTTGTTACCAAATAGTAACAAACTGGTAATTAACGGAACAAATGTTACAATTGTAGCAAACTAATACGATTTCATCTAAATTAGTTTGACAGATATATGGAATAACCCCAACACCATATCAGAGCTGTTCTGAAATATTTCCGAATGGAGAATTGATGACCACAACTGGATTGAAAAATAGGTAAAAATTCGCAACAACCCTGTAGATAGGTTTCAATATAATTCCGTGTTGTATGAGACTATTGCGGAACTACTTACTGTGTTATACGAGAATTTTCGAAATTTTCTTATTATGGTATAGTTAAACCGTGCTATAAAATAACGAGTTACACGAGAATTTCCGTAATTTTCTTATCGTATTAGATTGAAACCGTGTTGTAGGAGAGCTAACTGTATTGTCATTTCTAATTTTTTGTAATTGAATTTTTGGTATTTTGTTTGCATATTTTTTCTTCAATAATTGAATATCCGAAATCTCCAATTCTCCACTGAATTTGTGGACACATTGTACAATATTTTTTATATAGTCACTAAATTAAAAAAAAACAAGTCTTCAAGCTCATCTTTTTTACCCGCTTGAAATTGCTTGCAATTTTATTTATTGGTTGCGCAATAAATATATGTTATTTCCTTGTAAATTTTTAAGGAGCCTATATATGCAATTTTTTTTTGTAATACACATAAATAAAATTTATCTCACGCATAGTTTATTTTAAATACAAACGCAAATACAACCGCTAAAAAAAAGATATCAATTCATTTGAAGATATACGGCCTTGTATGCCGTGGCTATAAATTAAATTACTTAATTAAGTAACTACATAAATTGTAGGTATGTGACATTATATATACTTACAATTTGCATTTGTGTAATATACTTTTTCCACCAGACATTATTTTTATGCTTCGCACTGAAAGCCGTCACCAAATAGTAGCAATACATAACAATGTGAATAATTGAATTGATAAAACCGGTAAAGACGGAATGACCACCGGCAAAGAATTTGGTCGCATTCCATGTTAGCACTACCATTCCGGTGTGATGATAAACGTGCAGAAATGATACTTGGTTATTCTTTTTACGCAATACAAAGAAAACCGTATCGAGTAGATCAACAATTTTTAGTATAAAATAAAAATGACATCCACCAGCAATTTCCATTGCATTTGAATCGGTTGTATAATTAACTGGTTGACACATTATATTGTATTGTTTTGGATATGCAAATCGTAAAGCCTGTAAAAAAAAAAATTATTTCCACAATTTCTTTTTTTTTACTTTAATTCATAGTTTTTATACCTTAACTACTAAATATAGACATGCCAATATTTGTATAAAATTATATGCAATCATAATTTTATCTAAGTTGAACGGTTTTCGATTTTCCATGTATTTTGGTCCCCATTTTAGGACGAAAAATAAATATAGTGCTAGTATGCCAAAAAACGGAAACGGCGTTGACATAAATAGGAAGTCTTTCACTCGTGGATCTAAAACGATAAAATAGAATTTATGAAAAATTGCTCCTAAATGAAGGATCAAATTTTATTTTTAAATATAAAGCTAATGCTTTTGCTTATAATTTCCTAAATTATTATTTAATGACAACGAAGATGAATATTATAGAAATATGTTTGGCCATTTTGAAATTTGAACAAAAAGAAATTGATGAGGAGGTTCTGGAAGATAATTGTAATTGCTTATAATCAATCAATCAATTAAAGAACGTAATTTAACCGTTCTTAAAACAATATGCACAATGTACATAGGCATAAAATATAGGTAGCCTGGTCACCTTATATACCTATTCTTTACATAATGTTTGTAAACATTAAACTATAAAAGTAGGTATCTATTAGGCAAACCTTGCAGAATAATAATTAATTAATTGAAATATAGTATAATACATATTAATGACTATGGTTGATATTATATGTATGTAGGTACCTATCTAATCACATGCAATTTCCCAAAATAAAAAAAAAATTCTAATTCCAAAGTTTAAAGATTATGTAAAACTTTAAATATATTATTCAGTCAATTTTAAGTTTGTTGTCAATTTATACATACATGAAGTATTTGGGCCCGATTGATTCTTGTTTCGCATATATAGTGACGTTGAAAATTATGTAATTTACGATTATTATAGATTGATTAATATCGTTGTCACACAGACTCGTAAACACATTTTTAAGGTTCTCAACTCAACGGTTATTGTATATCCAGTTTTTTTTTCAATCTGTGTTTGGTAATACAATAATCGATAACGTCTGATCAGCTGATTTATTTTTACAATATTATTTATTTTAGACATTTCATTCACAAATTGCTGACACTATTTTTAAGACATACCAATGTGTATATAATTAATTAACTATATAGCCAAATACCTTGAATGAAAGGGAATTCAATCAAATTAGAATTTTAAATTTTTAGACAGCATCATAAATATTAACTAAATTAAATTAGTTTCTTCAATCTTCAAAATACAAAACACACTTATTATATGACATCATGGTATATATATATATATATATTAAAAAAAAAATAGGATGGATCGAAAATATACAAAATAAAATTTTGTTTACGACAATGTACATATGACAATATCGCCACTGCATAAGGAGAATAACTGAAAACTATGGCTTGCAGTGGTAACTTATGTGTAATTAATATTTAACACTAAACGTACCAGAGCGATCAAATGACCGCTTCTCCTCAACTTACTTTACGATTTTTCCTATAATATAATATATATAATAATATAATAGGTACTTAATTTTTCAACATCTATCTCTGTTCGTCTTTTGTTTTTGCTGATAATCTTATGTACTCCGCAGTCATTTACCCTGTGCGGTTTCTAACCGCTTTTGGTTAAAATATGTATATACAAAATGTACGGCACGTTTAGTGTTAAGAGAATCATTAAGATGAAATAAAAAAGATTCAGAAATCTTATCGCTATAAGTAGAGTAAGTAGACAAGAGTTCTATTTTGTTCATAAACTGAACTATAAAGCAGAGGTGCAACAAAATATGATTTTTTAAATTTCTAGTGCCTTAAAAATTGATAAAACTATTTCGAAATTATAAAAATTTAACCCTTTGAACACGAGTGCCTCTCAGTCACCATGCAATAGTAATGAAACAACACGAGTGGTGCCTGTCAGTCATCATGCAATGAGAGAGAACACAAAAAATGAGAAATTACCCTTATCTTTTTTGTTGTCTGTTCTGGAGTTCGAAGGGTTAACAAGAGAGGCAGCCACATTTTTATTTAAATATGTAGAAAAACATTTTTTGGTTTATCCTTCTTTCTCTCCTTTTACAAAAAATTTTAAGAAAATTAATTCATTGTTGTTGTGTTAGCAACATTGTCGTCAGGTTAAAAGTCCCATCTCTTGATCATCATGTATCCAGTTGAAGATTTGTTCCCGCTGCCACAATTAATTGTTTGTCTTTCATAATGCTATAAATAAGTGCTATAGTATTGTAACGGCGTCTAGGTTTTGGCGAGCGGAGAAAAAAAAAATCTAATTAATTATCAATTACAATTAATTTATTACCAATAAAATTTACGTTACTTAAGAGAAAAAAACAAATTACACTTTTGAAAATTTAAATTTACTTTACGTTACGTGAGGAAAAGGTCGCTTACCGAGTTGTTAATTTTATTTTGTTTGCACTTTTTTTTTTTTAATTGTGGTGTTTTTAATTCTTTTTGTGCTGCCAATCTCGCAAAACTGACCCAAAACTCAAAAAAAAACAACAGCCACTACTTCTAAAAGTTGCCAGAGTGAGTCTCTCTTTCTCTTTTCTGAGACTTCAGAGACTCCTCTATTTCGGCCAATATTACAATCTGTGGCTGTGTTTTACATGGTATTTGCAGTGGTGCCAAACATTTAATTTATTTTATTATTCTTATTATTACGATATTTCAATTCGGTAAGTGGCCCTTTTCTCATTAAAAATTTCAGTTAAAACAAACAAACATTTTTCCTGCGCCGTAACAATATCTTCGATGTAACTGTGATATGCCGTAACTGCAAATAGTTGATTTTTAACTTTTAATAATATTTGGTGGCATTTAGTGTTGCCGCTTTATGAATTCTGGAGCTAAACTGTAGGTTTTGTAAAAAAAAATTTTTTCGCTTAAATTCTTTTCTTTTAGAAGAATATTTTGGCATAACAATCTCACAATCGCAAAAATGTCAGATACAGGATATCACAGTTACACCGACCTAGAAAACAAACTACGTATCAACCACTTCTTTCAAAATCTACATTTTAAACGATATCGATGTATTACCCGCTTTCATATCGATGTCGATTAAAAAGTAGATTTTGGAAAAAATGGTTAATACATGGTTTCCTTTCTAAGCCGACAATATATTCCTTATATAGACATTTTAGGAATTTTGATAAAATCTATAGAAACTTTCGTTTTGCACCCAAACTCTGGTCGCATAATGAGAGATAATGACAGCTCAAACCGTAATGGAAGAACTTATAAATGCATTTTTCTCTCTCAATGTGTTAGTGCGAGAGTTTTGAAACGGTTCTAATCGGTAATATTATTTGTTTGGTTATATTTGTGTATACATATGTATTTCAAAATTAGTTATATTAATAATCCGGCATTTTATATTTGAATTATATTATGAATAATAAATGTCAAATTATCCAACCTCACGAGTATGGGAAAAGAAAAAACAGCATATGAAAGAAGTTTCGGTAATCCCTATTACAAAAAAAAAAACTGAATATTTCTGGATTATGTCAGAATTATTCAGTGTTGTACCGCAATACGCCATCTGGCATTATCTCTCACTATGCGACCAGAACTTGGGTGCTGATATAAATGTCCATATACTACATGTATGTAGGTACTATTGGTAAATAATTAAGAACCCTGACCGTGCGACTATATAATGTTTTATTTAAATATTTAAATCTTTTAGTCAATATTCCCACTTTATGTACATATTTCTGTGCACCTGTTGTCCGTCTTCATTATATATTTATTATTACTGTAGTAATACCTATTTTAACGTATTACTTAATAAAATTTAATACCTACGTATGTACAATATGTCTATATGTATATATTTACTTATGCATTTTATTTTATTAATTTTTGTATTGCACTTTTGTTTGTTTTTTTGTCGTTTTTTTTTTCTTTTTATTTTCTTTTTAAATAGTGGCTGCCGTGCAGACGACGCGTATACACTGTACACCTATATACCATGTTTAAAGTGCATTATTACACATATACATATATATATATATATACACAAAAGGTGTCAATATTTGCTTAAGATATTTACTGCCTACCTGAGTTAATGACATGCTAAGTAATTTATTATTTAAAGTTATCATAGCCATTAAAGAGTCAATTAATATGTTACTTATTGTAATGTAATATTGGAACAAACATAAAATTATGTTTTTCACTAAATATCTCTTTGTTTAAACTTTCGGTTATTAATGTTGGATTTTTGTTTGTCGTCTATTTCTTATAAGAATTGTTCGTATATATGTAGAAATGCGTCATTGTGACTTTTTGTCATTATTATATGTGAATGTAAATATTTGTATTTGTATAAATATGACAGGACATGATTTTTTCGAAATCAATTACTATCTGATGTTAATCTCGTGTGGCTGTCATAAACATAAACCAACCATATATAATAAATTACTTTATTTTGACTTTAAAATCTTACAATATATCAATTTTACAATGAATTGACCTCAAACATAAATATATAAACAGAAATGTCAGAATGTGGACCAACCCATAAATAAAAAAAATAAAAAATAACATCCTGAACGAACAGAAAACCTTCCAAATATAATTCACAATTCTGCATCCACTTACAAATTATCTGTATGTTTCTAATGAACGCATAGGTGTTTCATATAAAATTTTCCACTCCTATTCCTAAATATTAAGTCGTATATGTATTTGAAATTATCAACGCGTTTTAGTTAAAAAAATAAGAAGAAAACATTTTTTTAAGATGGTAGCTCTGTTCAGGGGGCCTATCGTTTTAAATATTTATTACAGGTAATTTCACTTATGTACAATTATAAATATTTTCAGTCTTGTTCAATTTAACCCTCCGTCGGGCTCACCTTATCTCTAATAATAAGAATAAATCAAAATGTGCTCAAAATTTTTAAGTTTTTTGTACACTCATGTTCTTCTATTATTTCACTTGGGTAAAAGACCTCTTAATTGAAGGCGCCCGACGGATAGTTAATGTATTTGGATCTAATTCACTGAAAATAAGCAGATTTTGGACTTTTATTTCCTTTCTCCGATTTGGTTTTGATCTTCTATCGAAATAATATTGTGGAAATTTTTTTCAAAATTGTTTCTAGTGAGTTATGGGATTCTTAAGAGATGATGTACCAGTACAGGTTATAGGTATCTTCTGTATATCTCGGAGACCACCAAAACAATTTTTATTAGCTTTTTGTTTATTTGATAGCTTAATACTAACCTAAAAGTAAACTTTAGTAAGTAAGTACTTTACGTTCCGTTCGGTTCAGAATTTTTTAGATTGTAGCTTCACACACAAGATGCTATATACTATACTATACTATAAAAATCATCTCAATATTAACCAAATAAAATTTAAATTTCAAATTTCTTTGATTAAAATATTGTAGGATGGTCTTTGATTGTATCAAATTATTTTACAAATTAATGCCTGATAGAAAGTGCATTATTTATCTAACTACAATCATTCGTTCGTTTGCCGGTAAGTAAGCCACCGCAAAATATAAATTGCATGTAAATTATCTATAAAATAATATTTGCACATAATTTGAGCGTATCAATATTTATACATTTTAGTAAAATAGCAACAACAACAAAAAAAAAAAATTTCAAAAAAAAACTACGTTAAATCTAAGCAAATAGTACATATGTAAGTTTGTTTGGTGTATGGAGTGATAAAATGTGTTGAAGTCTAATAACAATAATTATAGAAAAACACTTAAATAAGCGAAGCACTAGCCGCTCCCTATATTTATATATATGTACATATATATGCATATATATATGTAATTGTCTCTATGCACATAATAAAGTACAGTGCCTGAACTGAACGCCTCATCTTATGGTTGATTTTAAAAGTATTTAACACGCTAGATCCGTTATTTGTTATTAACTATTTAAATATTTATTATAATAGAGCTAGAGGTACTATACATACATACATATATAAATATAATAATAAAATAATAAATAATAATAATAATTTTTAATCAAAATATATGTCTTTTCTTTGAAAGCAAAAGTATAAGTATGTATATATGAAAACTACAAAGTATGAAGTATAGGTACTTACTTATTACTTTTTATTTTAAATTACTTATTGTATAATCGTAAAGTGTAAAATTTAATATTCAGATTACATTTATTAAATAAGTGTATATTTTCTCTATAAATATTCGCATATTTTTGTAGAGAATATCTGTACGTTTATTCATATCATAAATATGCGATTCGAGTATGTACACAAATATGTTAACCATTTTTTTTTTCTAACTTTAACAACAAATAAAAGAAAATTATGAACAACTTAATTGCACAATAATTAAATGATTTATTATTGTTAACGGCATTAATAGTAATTAAAAAAAAAAAAAAAGTGAAACCTAATATAAAATTAATTGATGGTTAAATCAAAGCGCATATACCTACATATATGTATTACATATGTATGTATGTATGTATAAATGGTGGAATTATTGTTTATATTATGTATCCTTGGCTAGGTCACGATTTATAATACATCTGGTTTAATGTAGATACAAGTCATAGTTAATAAAGATGGAAATATCCAATCGTTTGACCGTACTTTGTATAGGTAAAGGTAAAGGTACAGAACTACTTTTAACATATATGTAGATGGGGAAACTCTGATCCGCGGGCCTGCTACCGGCCGCAGTGTAAATTCGTAAAATTCATTTGTTATGATTAGCACCAGAGAATTAATTTTTTTTTACCTGCAAAAATCGTCGTTTACTGACGTTAATATAAATATTTTATTCCAAACTTTTTTGCATTATAGATTTTTTTTTCGATTTTCTAACAACATTCTAAGAAAATCAACAACAACCAGGGGTGAGCAACCATGAAGCTAATGAGAGCCGCATGCCGGCTTTTCATATATTGAGCCACACTATATAACATGTGCCAATAAAGTAAGGCCAAAAATTAAAAATGTCGTAAATTTAAAGCATCACTATTTGGATTAAATAATTTAATTTTTTTTGCAGAGGGCCATTATCTTCAATTTTTATGAATTTTTGTTCGGACATCTGCCATCATCTTATGGACCAAAAGTTGACATTTTTTTTTTTACATAACAGCGTATTCTTTTTAAAAGCTCGTTTCTGTTTTGTGCCTCCCAACCTTCTACGTATACCTTTTGACGCAATAGGCCCCAAAAATCAGTTGGCCTTACATTGGGATGTTAGTTGGATTACATCTTTTTCAAACAGACTTTTTGGTACAAATGGAATATTTTGTTGTTCAAGCCATTCCACATTCAATTTAGCATCATGAGCTATAAGAGCCGCATTTGCCCACCGTTGTCATATACCCTCCGGTATAGAAGTTATATGTATATTGACTACCTCTGATTTAAACATATTAGTAGTTCTTGTTTTACTCGTAACTATACACAAATAAATTAGTTTAAATTTTATTATTCATATGCACCTATACTAATAATAATAATAATAGTAATATGTAATAATAATAAAAGACTCAAATTAAATATAACTTTTCTTGATTTTTAAATAGTAATTAGTGCACCACGTCCACATTGAATATAAAATTGTTTTTATTAAAATTATCACATAGAAAATGTAAAATGTGGTGTTTGAACCGCATAATCTACCCACATCCTGACTTTAACCGGTTTAAGACGAAAATGACACGCGACATTTCGATCAATGTACACCTATATTATGTATCTCTTAAATATTATTGATAAATGTCAAGTCTTACAAGTCATTTTGTATTTTGACATACATTGAATGAAGCTGATTTGAATTCGAAATCATTGAAAGAACAAAAATCCATTTTGAATTTGTATACAAACAAAAAAAAAAAAAAACCTCAATGAATTATTTTGTGAATTTTTTGGTCAAAACGACAAGGTTATTTTGAGGTCTTTAACAAAACAAAATTAATGGATAGTTATGTACATTTGCTAGCTGATATAAAAGATGAAATATCCCCCAACAATATCCAGGTTATGGCATGAGTTTAATCAATAGATTAAAATATAGCGGCCGGTGACGTATTTATGTAGCTAATGCTCTGTTCAATATAAATTAGCTTGTCTTGAATTGTTAAGCATGTTCAATTGGTCCTATAGAAAGAACTGCAGCAGCTAGATATAAATTCTTCCGTACTATCTAACTTCTTAATCTCCTTCTTCATCCACAAGAACTTTGGCAAGCCCATGTAATTAGCATTGTTCATATATCCCTCTTATAACACGGTAGATAGGTTCCAACATAATTCTGTGTTGTATAAGACTATTGTTGAACTATCGTGTTATATGGGAATTTTCGCAATTTTCTTATCACGTGATAGTGAAACCGTGTTACCAGATAATTTTCGTTCTTTACATATCTGAGACGTTCAATTCTGCTTAATCGCTCCTTGTGTAGCCTTGAGAACGCAAAATAAAGGAAGTAATAGAGAGATAGGTTGCCTCTCTCTATGGGCAGACACCTTGTGAACTATATACCATATATCAGTTTCAATTTGGACTTTTCGTTTAGACCAACGGTAATTAACATTAATATTCAACAGACTATAATGGCATACGGTACAAAACACACTAAAAAATAGACAATAATTTAACAAAGGATCTATAGAATTAGAAACTTATCACACTCTTGTTGCCAATATCATCTTGAGATCCGTTTATAACTTCCGTTTATTTATTCATATATTAAGTGGAATTATGTATTTTAAACTAAGTACTTCCTACACACAATAGCAACGGCCGGCGGTTATCATTGAGAAAATATTCATCATACATTAACTACACTACACACATACTATGTATATATGTATATACGAGTATAGTAAGTACTTTAACAATAATATAAATTTGAGTGACGTTTAGACGTTTAGTCAGGACGATCAACCTAATGGGAGGTAATTTGGCATTAAATTAAATGATTACCAATGACCAATATCTAATATTGTGAAGTATTTAACATAAACATTTTTAAGATTTATCAAAAACCAATTATAAATGTAGATATGTACATAAGGTACCTAACTATGTAACAATAAAAATTTAACATTTAAAATTATGTAAATATAGATAATAAGCAGAATATTGATTATTTTAATGAGTTTACAATGCATATGTACGTATACATAGAGGTATTATTAATGACATATATTTGTACATAACATCAAAAGAAGTGCAATTGTGCATTGCTATAGTAATTATTACAATATCTATACGACTAAATGACTTAAGACAAATATTTCATTTTAATGAATTGGTCGGTATTGCTCTTTGGTGTTAAAGCAAAAAAAAATAAAAAAATATTTATTGTGATGTTTGTTATGTAAGTAAATATGTAGGTACATCATTTGATTTTAAATAGGTTCTTTTAAGTGAAAGCATTTTAGTTTTTTTTTGTTTGTTTATTTTTAATGTATTTTTTAATATCTGTTAAAATACCTATGCAATAAAGGATATACACAATCATACAGTATCCATACACGTAAACATAGATCTACAATTGATCGCTTAAAAACTTTTTTTAAAATAGCTCTACCCTAGTTTAGTTTAGTTAAAGAATGAGTGGTGTATTTGTAAATCCGCTCTTCACTTTGACATATTGGATCTATCTGCTGTATTTACATTTATATGTGACCCTCCAGCACATTGTGCTTAATGAATTTCAGTATGTGCTGGGAATTGTTCTTCCAGATCTCCAGAATGGAGTTAGTAGTATATAACCACCTAGATCTTGCAGTCTTCTGTGAGCTAATATACCGCGTTCGCACAAAATTGTTGAGGTGATACCTCAATCGACAGTGACCAGTTGAGAGCTCTGTAATAATTCCTAAGTTATTTCTGTGTAGCTACAAGAACCTATCACAGTTTTGTCGCATATCTTTGACCGGGGATCATTTCCCGAAGTAGCCGCTTTTGATCCTTCTCCCAGGCCCTGATTTCCTCTTTAACTGAATTCTTTGGGAGGCCACAAAAAGACTCAAACCCTGTGAATTTGGATTTTTTAGAAGAGATATCAGTGTTGAAGTGATAAACACCAATTTTAGTGTCACACAATTTTAATTTATAGAAAATACTTCAATGCATTTTTCGACTTTACAAATATTTTATAATTAGCCTGAAAATATTAAACTTGTCGACTAAAAACAATACAAATTATACGATGTTTTCGATCTTCTGATTATCATACATAAATAAATCTATGAATTAAAACCAATTAAGATTGTATTATTATCGAAAATCAATTAAAACAACAACAAAATTCATATACAGGTAGGCCTCTTACAACGGGGTAGATACGTTCCTAGAAAAGACCGCGTTATAGAAAAAAATCGGCATTATCTGAACCGCGTTGCAGCGAAAACGCGTTGTAGGGGGCCTACCTGTTTACAAATAAACTTCTCAAATTAGCAAGCAAACATTCAGAAATACATCGCATTCATAGTTTTCAAATTGATAAAATGTGAAGTTCCGCCTCTCTTTGAAACATTTTAGTCTGGATCCACTGATGAAGCGAAAACAAGCATCCCATCAAATTTATACGACAAAATTTTTGTAAAAAAAAATCGCCGGCTCAATGCCACATCTCTAGTGACAGTTTACCTTTAGATTAGTGCCCGATTGGGTACAAAAGAAAATTCGAAGGTCTTCCGAACTTGATCAGGAATAAACCTAACCTAAAACTAGTTTTGATAATATAAATTTATCTTCCTCACCTTTTACTAATCAATCAATTTTTAACTAAAAGGAAAAACTAATATATTTGAATAAACTTTAAAAAGTCTTATTTGCTAGAGAGATGTACATACTTAGTTTTTTTGTGTCTATTTTTGGGAGCTCGAGTTATACATTTTTTTTAAATAAAATATTATAAATCGGCCATTAAGTCTGAAAACTTTTAATATTATATAAGGACATTATGATCATTTAACATAAGGTCTCATCTGAAATCGAGAAATATATTTGGTAGTATTCTCAAATGGTGTCATTTGTTAGAAGTATCGAAAATCGAAATTTTTTTTTTGGAATCTCGAATTACTTTTTTAATAATTACAAATGAAAAAAACAATGAAAGAAATGTCAGCGGTCGTGACTTTAATTTTTGTAACTTTCTAAGAATTAGTATATTGTTTTTTTTTGTTTTGTTTTTATGGTGTGGGTGTATACATTACATACATATTGATATTATATATATAATTGTGTATATGGAATTATGGAAAACTAACTAATTTTTATTGAAATTTGTTAGTTTAGTTTATAAATATACATAATAAAACCGGTGCTATGGAAATTTTAAGAAACCAGTATTTTTTAGCGATCATTTCCTAGTACACCTATTATTAATAAAAATATATTATGTAAATATAACTTACCAACTATAAGAAAATATATCCAAACACTTAATCCTCTATTGATCTGTTGGTTAAACACTTTTTTACGTCATTTAATTGTTATTTTGTAACGGTTGACGATTTTGTTTTAATTTAAATGATCGATCACAAACACATAGAGCAAAAACAACTTTACATCTATATATAGTTATATATATATATTCTTTTAACAACTTTTTGGAAGCTACATATATATATATATATATATATATAAATATATATATGATTAAAAATTAATTATAAACTAATTTACTTTTCTATCACACAACATTTTATAAGCTTTCACAATAAATATTTTTATTTGAAGAGAAGATGAAGCGAACAAAATTTCAACTAAGCCGAAGGCCAAACAAAAAAAAAATACTTGTAGGCCGGAAAAAAAAATATTTTTCTGTTTTTTTAGACTGTATAACTACTGCCCGAGTTATACTAAGTAGTCGAAAAATTAAGTCATTAACCGGAAAATTTATTTTGTGTGGAATCCCACTTTTAAAAGGCAAAACTAAATTTTATGGTTCACACAACAATACCACAAATATTTCTGTGTTTTTTTTTTCTTCTTTTTTGTGTTGGCAAAAGAAAAATATGTTTCGTGTGCACATATATTTTGCCGAAAATAATTATAATCACCGTTAGGCTAATTATACGTTTTTTTTTTTTTTTTCGTGCTTTTCACAGATGTATAGCAATTTTTTGATTTACAGAGAGAACAAAAAAAAAAAAAAAGTTTCACTTGTTTTGTTAGTCACTAAAATTTCCATAAAATAAATAAATAATGTCATGCAATGTTGTGTGCGGTCAATAGATGTGTAAATGGTGGCCAATCAAGAATCACACTCACGCTTTGATTGGAAAAATTTAAATAATTGGCAGTGAACGACGCGTTTCATTCCATATAAGAAAATTGGAAAACTCACTTTTTGATTTTGTCATAGAATTTCACAAAAATAACACATTTGTAGGGTTTATTGAACTGTGGCATAATCATTTAATTTTGTTTATATAAAAAAAATACTTTATTATTTATCATCATTCACTAAAATGTGGCACCGAATTAGCAATATTTTGATTGTGCACAATTTAAAAAAAAAAAAAAAAAAAAAAAAAAACAAAAAAGAAAAATTCGTTTTACAGCCCTGAAAGCCGTGTTGATGATGCTTTCGATGATGATGGCAACGACCACAAGAAGTCGAAAGAAGAAGAAGAAGAGAAGAAACTCACGGTAAAAATGTTAATATAACAGCTAAGTTCCACTAACGTACTGCTAGCGTACCTCTAAACCGACTGACCGAGTAATACAGTATTTTCATCCAAAGTCGCGCACGTTGATGCAGGTTTTTGAATATTATTATTGATCAACAACCAGCAGCCGTACTCAGGGACTTTTTGATTTATAATACACAATCAAAACGGTTCACAAATCACGATATTATAGAGTTTGGTTGGCTATGCACTGTTTCATACCAACTAAACTTTAAAGAAAATTTAATAAAATTTTTTTTTTTTTTTGTACTATACGCCAACAGATAATTGTATAGGTGAGGTATAAAATTGTTATTGTATATATGTATGGTACTAGGTACATGCAATGATAATGGCGATTTAATATTTTCGAAATGTTTGTAGCGTGGGACAACACCATGATGCCAACAAATCGAATGAGGAAATTCAAAATAAATACAAATTATTTTTTTCTTAATATTTTTATAAAAAAATTCGCGCTGTCATTTTGTGTTTCTTAATTCTTCAAATATCTTATTGGACACAAACTAACGATAACAGTTTGGAATTTCTTTTATACAAAATTTATATTCAAAAGACTTAAGCGACAAACCTTTTATTTCTATTAAAACATTGTTTTCGTATTAGAATTGGGCTGATATTATTCTACTTCTTGAATGTTGAATCATTATATAGTAATATAATCGGCAAGACTACTATTGAACGCCAAATATTATTGCGCTTACTTTTGTAGCTATTAATTGTTATAAAATGGCATTGTACACATAAGCTCTACTAGTATGTAAATAAATTTGTGTTGACTTTTTTCGAACATAGCCGTGTAGCCGACATTTATATATTATGTCGAAACCCACCTTTATTATAAATGATTGAATATTCCCATCAGCGATTATAAGATTTATTTATATAAAATAACTCCTTCCTTCTTCCAAACAACGGTTCTTGTAGTACAGACCGGTTCTCCTCCAAACACCAACAAAAAAACCATAGCTATATGGTTGAAGAAATTGAGAATAGATGTGCGAATGGTCTTTACTTCAAGGTGTTTAGTGTACTTTATATTAACAATACATGCATAAATTCAGAAGTAATGTTAATAAATACATAAATAAATATTTGTATTTATATATTAGAGGTATATTTTTTTTCTTTCTTTAATTGTAAATGCAGAAATTAGGTATGTCATATGTTTGTGATTGTATGAGTGTGTATCTGTATGTGTGTGTATATATCTACATTTACTTGCAGTATAATTATTAAAATTGGTGATTATTGTAATTATTCATTGAATGTGGAATTTAATTTAAGTTATAGTAGTTTTGAATCATTTCAGATTAATTCAGAGATCCTCTAGAAATGGGTTACATTCTATAGAATTTTTGACACTTATTGAATAAATAGGAATTTTTTTTTTTCAAGTGAAAAAGATATTTTTTTAAACACATTATAAAAGTAAAAATATATAGAAAATATGAGTAATTTTAATTTCAATAAACAATAGAGGTAAAAGAAAATTTTCTTTGTTACTAAAAACGATACCAAATGTTTGTAGATATTTCCACTGTAATTTATAAAAATGTACGTTGTGTTCACGCAATACCCACTTGAAAATGTAAGTTTTTTTTTATATTTCCAATTAATTTACGTTTGAATAAACATGATGGCTGAATTGTATTGAACCTATTGAGTGTTAATTTTTGATATGAAATTTTAATTAAAATACCAATTTATTTAACATACATACGGTGGTATAGGCACAATATATATAAATATACTTAGCTAGCGCAAAATCAAGCGAAGCGTGATTTACATGCCAATATATTGTGTATTGAATTTTTAAATTGTAAAGCTGATAAATTGATCGAGACTTCATTCAGTAGCTGGACGCCATTCAAGTAGATCAATTCCTAACAGAGGAAAAGAGGGAAATCACAGAGGAAAAAAAGGGTATTTCCTTCTTTTTCCTCGTAGTTTTCTTCTTCTATTCTCCTATTTCTATTTAAATTTGTGTTTTTTTCCCTTTATTTCGTCTTGTTTTTATTTTTTTATTCTTTCTATTTCTTTTCTTCCCAATTCTAATGAGCTTTAAACTATCCACTCATTGTCTTATTAATAATGCTCAATTATCACTATAGGCATTTACTAAGTACTAAGCTCAGGCCTTTCATGACGTTATTGTGACTTTCACTATGAGAACATCAGAATCATCTAATTTCCGTTGATACTGACTGAGAGTATTTTTACTATGTGTATTTTCCTATTGATGATAAATGCACTGTGAAAATATTCGTCGAGACACTATAAAATTCAATGCTCAATATTGTAATTCATATGTTTATATAGAAAGAAAATCCGCTAAGCTCTATAAGAAGATGTTTAACTTAAATTCAATACGAACGCAATACGAACTGCAATCATATAGAAAAAAATATATCGATTTCACTTTAAAATAAAATGGCTTTTTTTTTATTTCTTTTCCTCACTTTTACTGGTTAAGATTGACCGACATATGATACAGAAATGTAAATTTAACAAATTACCAAGTTCACGTCACATTTAATTCTATTGCCACAATAATTGCCACACATTGAATTACATTTTCTAAATTTTATATCTATCTATCTTTGTCTTTTTTTTTTCTTTCCTTTTTTTTTAAGTTTAATCGTATCAAGTTTATACTCATCGCATATGGACTGAGTACAAGAGATTTCAAATGTAAACCTAATTACTGAAATTTAAAACCAATCATATTCACATCCAATTTAAAAGATCACATTTCACCGAAATCAAACAAACGTATTGGAAGTCATAAAGTGTGTAAAATACAATTAATTTTCGAAAAGAAAAAAAAAATCATGTAAAATTCAAATTGAAGATTGATTATGAAAATATTTCAGTCTAATTATTAACAAAACTTTAATTAAACCAAATCACACATCACAGCGAGCGAATTTTATCTTATTTTTTTTTTTTTTTTTTTTATTTACTTTTAATAAATCTATACGTACAATGATGGACGCTGCCGGCTGTGTCGTATCGGTAGGTGGTACACACAAATGACTCACTGGCATATTGGAAAATTCTAATTGGAAATGAGAGCAATTAAATTGAATTTTCGGGAGCATCTGGATGATGGACTTGATTTTGTTTCGATAATAAATACAAATTTTTAAAATATGATCATGGCCAGTCATTAATTAAATAAATCAGTAAGACAAAGAATCAAAAGCAAAAAAAAATCCAGGCATTTCTACGCAGACGCAGATAAGCTTTAATAACCGCTAGCTAATAATATTTCGAAAGTACAAAAATCTCTTTTCTAATTGATAATAAACCAAAATCACCTCCAATTAGATCGCTTGAGTTTTGTTTAAAAAGTAAATTCCAATAAGATTCTGATTTGTTCTTTTGTAGTTATTTTCAATCGAGGTACCATTTTCCATTTGCCCATCCTCCAATAGAAATTTTCCATTCGCCACTCCCTCGTAATTTTTTTTTTTTATTTGCCACTCCTTCAAAAAGTTAGCTTTCTTATAATTGCAATATTTAGATGGGTAGGGTATAAATAATAATAATTTCCAAATTAGGGTGAACCATGAAGAAACTACAAATTAAGTGAAACAATAATTTAAATATTTATATTGTAAATTAAGCTTTGCCTAATTTTTAACAATATACGTTCCAGACACAAAACTGTCTACTTATGTGTATTTCCTTTTTATTGTTTTTTTTTTTTTTATTATTAAAAATTTATATAAAACATTTTTTTGATTTAATTGTTTTCTGTAGAATTTTTCTTGTGAAATATTTTAATAAACATATTTTCATTAAGCGTGTACAAAACATTTGGACCAAAAAACACAATGATTTCAGCGCAAAGAGCAAATTAAGATTAGCGAAGCGTTTAATTTAGTTTTGTTTGAGATTTACCGATAACAAGATTAACAACATTTTCTTTTATTTCTTAAACTAATTACTACCGTCTTAAGCTTAATTGTTCCAAGTGTTTCGTGGGTTCATGTGTAAAGTTTATATAATGGGTAAAATATGAATTTCAAAAATCTCACAATTAGGTACGCATTTTTTTTTTTGATGTACATATGTATGTGATGTATGTATTTATATGTATATGTATGTTTTGGGTGCTATTAAAAACAAATAACGAAAATAATTTATACTGTGTGATATTTATTTTCAGTTTATTATTTATGGTAATATAACTTTCCTGTGTCTCTGATTTTGTTGCTTTCGATTTTTTTTTTTTTTAATTTGTTTAATTTATGTGTGGAAGGATAATTGATTCAGGCATAATCTATAATGATCTATAAAGACTATGAAAGGAGATAAAAAAAAAATTGAGATCATAAGTTATAGAAGGAATTCGAAATGTGTGGAACCTTGGAACAATTAATGTATATATACTGAAAACTAATTTAAATTACTTGTGTGACATATTATGACAGTTGAGTCAACATTTTTCAAAATATCTTCGAGTGCGATAATTTTATATAAAATTTTCAAACAACAGTCGAGCCTGAAACTTATGGCAAATATGGTTTTTAATACTTTTTATCAAATTTCATCAAATGTAAATTATTTTTATAATTCAATAGCGTTGCACTGAGAACTCCCTACATTTAGGCAATTACCGTTTGTGAATTTTCTTATCAATTATTATTGAGGAATTTTCTTGTAGTTTAACTGAAATGTTTTTAATATTTTAGATTTAGATCAATGAGTCTTGTTGTTCTGTTTCCTATACTATGCACAAAAAAAACAATAATATTTTGATAGTTTTTTTTTACATTTAATTGAATATTCTTAATTAAGTAGGTACAATCTATTATTAATATTAATTTAATTATTTTTATTTCCCAGGATTCTTGGAATTCCACAATCCATAGATTTTGGAGCAGTGTTGCATGCATATTGCTTTAGCTTCTCCTGTATGATCCAGTATAGTACGTTTACCAATTAAACAACAAAAGGTAAAAAAAATGGATTTCATATAACTAAATACAATTTTTTTGATATTAAATTGAAATTATTTTTCTAGCATTTTCGCTATCAATGCTCGAAACTGGAAACTAAGAAATTTTTGGAAGCCCTATAACAGGATGGAGCCTCCGAAGCTAAAAAAATTAAACGATTTGTTAATGAAATGTAATTAAAGCGAAAAAAAAAATTATTTCTAATAAATGGGAGAAACTTGAAAATTCGTCTTTTGTTTTGTATGAATTTCAGGTAAAGATCTACAAGAATCATCATTTCAGGTAAAGATCTACAAGAATCATCAATCCGATATCGAAAACTTTTTAGGTGTAGGTCTACAAGATTCATTATTAACGGAAAACTTATAGCGCCATTACAACGGCTATCCCTTAAAACCCTTAAATACCAATTTTCATAAAAATATCTCCATAAATAAGGATTTTCCAAAAACCGAATTCAAAACGGTACATGCAGCGCCATCTCTGGGTTTGTTTACCTGCTACAAACTTATGAACTCCTGATACTTAATGTGCCAATTAGACATTTTTTTTGTCATTTTCGTGAGGCATCATTTGACGAAAAAAGTTTTTAATTTTTTTGCTAAACTACGCCCCACGAAAACAGCGAAAAAAAATTGCTAATTGACACATTAAGTATCAGGAGTTCAT
Source organism: Platyura marginata (assembly GCA_026745375.1). NCBI lineage: Eukaryota > Metazoa > Arthropoda > Insecta > Diptera > Keroplatidae > Platyura > Platyura marginata. The sequence goes on along the minus strand of JANSTT010022371.1, from coordinate 866 downwards.
AAGTTTGTAGCAGGTAAACAAACCCAGAGATGGCGCTGCATGTACCGTTTCGAATTCGGTTTTTGGAAAATCCTTATTTATGGAGATATTATTATGAAAATTGGTATTTAATGGTTTTAAAGGATGGCCGTTCTAATGGCGTTATCAGTTTTTCGATATTCCCTCAATTTTAAGAAATACTAATATGGTGTAAATTCTTGTTGATCTTTTCCTGTAATATTCTCTAACGATTCTTGTAGATCTTTACCTAAAATTCATGCAAAATAATAGACGATTTTTAAAGTTTCTCCCATTTATTTAAAATAATTCTTTTGTGCTTTAATGACATTTCATTAACAAACTTCTATGTGTTTATTTTTATTATTCCTTGGCACCTACAGACAGCATTCATGGTACATGGCTTTTGCAGCCCAGATGCTCCTTCAGAATTTGAATTTCAAGTTTAAACCATTGGAACTGCTCAACGACCAACAGTTTTATTCAAACTCTGTGAATCGTGGAATTCGAAGTACCCTGAGGGAATAAAAATAATTTAATTAATATTAATAATTGATTAGAAATTTTCAATTAAATGTAAAAAAAAATATCAATGTTTTCTTTTGCATGCATTATAACTAGTAGGGAATAGATCAACCAGAATCATTAGATCTAAAATTATAAAATATTGAAATTCAATTAGCGAAATGTTCCGATTTATTCAATTTCAATAAATTTTCTCTTATAGAAATATATAAATAACGCAAAGCTCACCAGCATCTTTACTATATACGACATTCTCATAGCTTCCAACAGGGTTGGGAAAAAATCCGATTTTTTTGAAAAAAATCAAAAGAATCGGATTTATTTGATTTAAATCGGATTTTTTT
>JANSTT010022370.1:0-100181 GCA_026745375.1 Platyura marginata | reverse complement strand
GTGACTAAAAATAGGGTTACCAGAAGTATCATAATTGCAATAACGAATGTGTATGAGAACATATGTGTCACGGTGTAAATAAATCATTTTGTTGGGTGAAGCCGACTAACTAATCACTATACATTATCAGTTGAGTCCATAAGATAAATAATTTTTTGCATTTCTCAAAAATAAAACAAAATGCACTCTGCGTTCCAGATATATGCATAAGCACGACATTTATATTCACCAATATTCTTGCAGTTCATTTTATTTTATAAAGTCCATAGAATAGCAAGAATATCCATATAGTCATTAAAAAGAAAGCATTTTTACGCTGAGATATTATGGATACGTACATCTACATATGTATATTGATCGTATCTTTATAATAGCACATCATGTCCACACTGTACGTACATCGTACAATCACTATCGAGAATAAAAGGGCAAAATAATATTGAAATGAGTCACACAGAAAAAAAAATGTTTACAGTAACGGACACAAGAAAATTGTTTTTAAATGAGACTTCAATTACTAAACATTAATCTATCAAAAATCCACCGAAACACACATACACACTGAGAAAAAAATACACGATCCAATCCTGAAATAAGCGGTACTGCTAGTCGATACGCAAAAACATTGCAAAATATTGAACAGAAATGTCATCAAGAAGACGCAGAAGGGTAGAATGTGTTGTTTGAGTCTCTGTTGGCATTCCCTTGTATAAATATGTGTTTATATATCTTCTTGAGAATCATAGAAAGTTAATATTGAAAATTTTTATTAGTCACGGGCCATTTTATAGCCGGTTAATTAGTTTAGCTTTATTGACACATTTAAACAATGCCGTTAAACTTCAGCAGTTCAAGTTCAATTATTTTTCCCTACAGAAGTTGACAACTGAAATATCTTTGATGCAATGTTGCAGTTTTATGTGGAATTCGAACTAGATTCAGATTTTAATCGAAGTTTGACTTAAAGCCGGAACCGTTCATTCCAAAGACATACACTTAAACGAACGAACGACTAAAACAAAACTGCAAAATCATTTTAGCGTCCAACAATAGGAAATATGTCATAACAATTTTAAGTGTTCACCGTAATGTGATAAATGGAAGCGTTGTTAACTGGGGTTTCATTTTCAGGAGTGTTCCAAATCCGTACGATACTTTCCAAGAAGACTTGGTATTTGAATGATAAATTTCAAAAATTACGAGTAGATATGTAAAAGTATTAAAATTGTCCACCGTATTCGGTCAGCTACTGTTATTGGATATTCTCATAATCTTATTTGAACAAATATTTGTGTTGTTTAATCAACTCAATGTTGTATGTATACAATGTTGACCAATGAAATGAATTGCATACATTATCATAAATGATTGTGGATGTTTGCTTTTCAAAGGCTCCATAAGTAATGTAAGTGGTGGGCAGTTTGGTGTATGGAGAGATGGATTTTCTGTTCACCATCGGCAGTATCATCCATTTAATGGATATGCATTGGTTTAATGTTATTGTTTGATATTAAATGCTGTGCGTATATATATATATATATATATATATAAACTGGCTAACAAACATTTTATTAAGTCAATATATAACGTAACCAGATTAGGGGATTATTATAAGGTTTATAGAATTCCAGATAATATAGAGGTGCTGACTGGTTCGTATCTAATATCTCTTTTTGTCTTTTAAATTAATTTACTTTCAGCCAAGTTTATAGATTGGAATTTCAATTGTAGAATTTTGCTCCAGCTGTGTGGTTTTAATTGGAATTTATAGAATGGGTCAATTATGTTCACAATTAATGTTGTCTGGGTTATCTGATGGGGAGAATATTAAAAAGTTTTATATTAAAATTGTTTCAATTGATTAGAAACATTTTAACAACAATCTTACGTTTCTATGCCTATAAATTCATGGCCAATTGGAATAATATTCAGTATTCTATACATATTGGTGACCCCGATTTATAATTTGTATACAAATTTATGGGCTAATAATGTCTTGAATATGAGGTAATTTGTAAACTTTAGATTTGATTTGAATTACTATGTAATTACACCGAGACTATTATTTTAGGACTGTTTATGGGTTCGGATAGAATGAAATGATTTAAAAAATAAAAATACCAAATTACTATTTGACGCTCCATTAATCCCATTAAAAGAACTATATTTGCACGTTGTGATAGTGCTGACCATGTGGCACTCATTGATTTTAATAGTTTTTTAAGTCCGTTAAAACTGAACACGGATATGGAATGGATGAAAGGCGGATCGAGAATCATATATTCTGTATATGCACAAAGAGGATCTCGGTTGATCTTTCTGCTAGCTGGTTTCTAGATGGAGACCGATACTGGTTACTTTTCTATTCTATTCTATGAACATTCATATAGTTTGATTGAAATTACAGTACGTCCCGAAAATTTTCAAACTTTTATTCCCGATTACACAATTGATTTGAAAATCAATTCAATAAATAATGGAGCGATGTGGTTTCAATGCTGAATAATAACAGAGAAACTTCTTTAGATATGTACACAGAAAACTCAGAACGAATTAGAAAAAAAAGGCAAGAAATGCACATCTGAACCACATAAAAAAACCATATCAATGCAAACCATTTTCAATAAAAACATTTTACATAGATTCAAATTTTAACCACTTTATTAAATTGAGTTCATTTGCAATTTACCCAGAGATGATGCACTGACCAAAAATTCAATATTTACCAAAGAGCTTTGCAATTAATTCACTTGTTTTCTCTATAAATCAACAAATATAACGAAAAAACAATTTTTATTTCAATCAACACAAAATCCATAAAAAAAAACAGAAAATTAAAAAAAAAAGTAAAACTCCAAATATTTATCCACACACATAATTCTAGAATGAGAGGAGTAGGTATGTATGGGAACCATATGAATATATAGATAGACACAGATAGAGTGTGATGTGGATTTAAATGGTATAGGAGGGAGGAGGGGTTGGGGGATACATTAATGTATCAATCTGGAGTATATGTACTATAAATACACACGGATATAAAACCGTTAGGGGTTGGTTAATAAATATTGATTTTACACCCATTCTATTCGGATCTAAGAAACGTTCTATGTTTGCTTACAAAGTAAAATGGAAAATGCAATCATTTTATTGATCAATAATGAAATGAATTGACTATCTATCTATGTATATAGCTGATTGATAGTTTATTTGATGTGGATTGCATACAAGTTTCGAATATTTGGCAAAATCAAAAATATTGCATTTTTGGACGAATGGAAAATTTTGATTCGCTATCGAAAATATTTTTAAAATGAGTTTTCTGTGCAATCTCTTGAAATTAATTGCCTAGACGTGTGTATATGTGGATTGATGTATTGATAGAATGACGTACGTATGATGTTAGAATTAAATGGATATTGACCTTTCCTTTTTCTATATTGACATTTTATAGATCCAATTTATTCAATCTTGATACTAACGGAACTAATTACAATGAAACAATTTGATGTAAGAAATTGACGGAATAAGAGTCTATATATTGACAGTACCTAGTTGGTAGTTTAAAGAGCATTGGATAGGCGAAATTCGGTACATTAACGAAATTAGATAATACGACAGAATTTGGAACACTGGCGGAATTCGGTACATTGATGGAATTAAGTATATTTACGGTGACTCTCTATCATATATTTCCGGGGACAGTTGTGTATTTTAGCAGCCTGTCGCCGAAATTTACAATTTCATATCATTCAGAATAGTGATAAGCAAATGGAAGACCGCAGAAATTTTAGTTTTGGACATTGGGTCTTGGTCTTGCTTTTGTAGGTCTTGCAAATTGGGTCTTGGCCTTAGTCTTATTTTTGTAGAAGAGTCTTTGTCTTGCAATACTGCAGCATTATAAATGTAATTAATTTAACCTTGAATTTCGATATCAATTTAATAAAATACAAACAAAACAAATTTTTAATGAAGTTAATTATAGACATTTAATTGTCTGACTCAAATCAAAATTTGTTTATTTCCTTACATCAGCAAAATACAAATCTCCAGATGATTAAATTGCTTACTTACACAAAACATGTACAAACACTGTATATAGACACAAACCAATGTATATACGTTTATAATCCTAGCCATTAATGTTTTAACGCATTTAGCGTACCCTAATCGCTACAAACAGTAGAGAATATCATGACTTGATTACCACCATTATATCTGATGTACATTAATATTGCCTCTCCCCCATTTTCCACCAGAGTGATGTTATCTAATTGCATTCACCCTCCCATCTCTACCCTTACCCTATCTACAAAAAAAAAAATATAAAATTCCAAATTATGTCAGCAACATCGCACCAAAAAATGTTAAACCCGAAAATAAAATTTAATAAACATTTTTGTTGTTTAATTAAAAATTTAATTCACAAAGTCAATATATAGCTCGGTGAAAATGGTCTATGAGAGTTCACTAAAAACGCATAATAAACCGATTATTTAATTTAGCAAAACCCCATCATCCAATCCTCTTTTTCACCATCACATATCGCCCATTCCATACCATTCAATATACATAGAATGAGGTATCCATTATGCCCATCATATAACCAGTGGTTGGAACACAAAAACTTCCGAATTTATCATTTGGGAGCCAGGCCGTCCCGTTTATTATTTATGCTTCTGCTGAAAATGGTTAGGGTTGCAGCAGTATAGCATCATCAGTTTAGTACAAGAGGTATAGAGAATAATCGTTCATGATAGAGTAGTCCCGAGTACCAACAAATATCGACCATATATGTATGTACGTTCATACAAAAAAAAAAAACCACCTAAATTTATGTACAATATGATGCTGGAGGCTGTAATGGCTGCATCTGCATGCGATATTGTTTTGGTATCAAACCATACGGCACTATATGCTGGAGATATGGAAACTATTGTGCTCTCTGCTTGTGTATTTATGTACATATATGGAATTGCTGTCGTTTGTGGTCGAATGGATAAGCGAATGTAATTGCAAAAGTGTGGAGGGGGCAAAAAAAAGTGACAATTGAAACTTTTGGATAATTAATTGTGTTGTTCATGCATATTTTGCAATTACAACAATTATGTAACAGCTTTAAAATATTTTGTGTCATTTTGCACGAGCGCATTCATTTCATTTTTAATAAATTGCGGATGGAGTTATGTTCATTAGAGGTTCGTTTACTCATTTACTGTATAATTTATGGCTTTATTTTTTTTTTTTTTGCTGTACTAATCGACCCCATACACACAAACATATACACATAAATAATGTATAAAATTGTTTTATGTCATAATCAGAGCCGTTAGAAAATATATTTATATGATTTTGTAATTTATACCTACAGATTTTCATTTCCAACCATAGAAATATGACCTTCTGCCAATATTGAGATTTATTTATACTGTTTAGGAGCTATAAGTGGATTATAGCAAGAACAAAAACCAAAAAATAATCGTTAAATGATCGATGGTAAATGAGGAATCGTTTGGTGTATTGCCAGCTGTTTAAACCCATGTCGTCAAGTGACTGGATTCCATCATAAACTACATAGTCGCAGAGTGCGTTTTGTGTTTCAACAAATATTCCAGTTTTAAATGTTAGGCTGGTAAAGGAAAACAAACAACAATTGATAGGCTTACAAATGAAGTTACAAAGGTTGACTAATTTACTGGCTCAGTTCTGATATATTCTCCCCTAGAGATTATTTAATATTTTATGTGATTTTTCATCCATCAAGGCTGAATTGCAAGATGGTGGTAAACTAATGGCGATTTTTAAGAAATATCGGAGGTTAGATCATTACATGGAATGACCTAACAAAGGTTGTGTGTACAAGAAGATAATAAAAAAAAACTCTCATAGAGAAAAATCAATTGAGCTGACATACAGAAAAAATCATATTTCAATTTTTATCATCAATCAATATTACTTAACGTAAAAGTGCAATAAATAAATTTTCAAAACCACTTAGTATTAAATGGGCTAAAATTAACCAACCAATAACATTCTAGAGAGATCCATAACATGTTAGAAATGTCTATATACCATTACTGATGGAAAATCAAAAACATTGACCGGTCCCTACTGAAGACCAAAAAAACAAAAACAAAATTAAAAGGAAAGAAACTAACCAACCCATCAAATTTAATTTACTTCCAGCATTTTGCCATTAATCATGATTTCGCCTTTACGGAATACGAAAAAAAAAAAAACAAAAAACCATTTCTCAAACGCTACAGCAGGAGCAAAAATATACATGAGGAAAAATTCATTGGGCCATTTTTTTTTCTCTCTCTCCACAAAAAAAAAAGAAATATCGACCAACAGAAAAAAAATCCATCTCCGCAGTTACACCTTTTTAAGTGTAGGTAGCGATCAATAATCTAACAAGTCAACCGAAGTATATGCAATGACGGGTTGGCATATAAAAACATAAAACCAATATGTTAGTAAATATTTCAAATGAAACACTTATCGTTCAATTACAAACATTACTTGAATATTGAAAATTGGTAAGAAAAAGCAATATTTTCCAAGTAGAACTTGTGTAGGCTTTAAACAGTGGCGGCTGTACAAGAAAGGCATACAGATTACTGTCTACCTATAACAACAAAAACATGGAGTTAACTTACAGTACAAATCGACACTGTTTTATACCCATATAGTGTTAAAGAAAAGAAAAAATCCAAAGAACACTACGCTACAATAGTCCGAACATAAGCAGAATAAGACTCAACAAAAACCAAATGAACAAAAACATTTTCAATATCGAGGAAGTCCATAATTCGATTTAAGTGGAAAAAAGATCATATCATCAGCATTGTCGTAACGATACAGTAGAGAGTATATAACGACATAGTAGTATATATATATATATAGTCTATAGATTACAGTTCTGCTACATAAGTGGCGACGAAAAAAGCAAAAAAAAAAACAAAAAAACAAAAAACAACGGTTCCTTGTACAAAATGAAAATCTATGGTGTCTGGGAAAATAGAAATTTCTTGTGTGAAAATAAATAGTGAGAAGAAAAACAAAAGACCAGATATACTGAAGAGAACAGAATAAAAATCAAGTGCACATTATGGATGATCCTGCATTATTGAAATTCTAAAAGATGGCAAGAGAGAGAGAGAGAGAAGAAAGAAAAAAAAACACTAATGTGTCCTAATTGAATTTATTTCTATTCTGTTTACTACAAAAACTTCCATTCGGATGAAAAATTTATGATGGGATTGTGCCAAAGGGTTACTCACATAAAAAAAAAAAACCATTTTCTGGAACACAGCCCCATGTTTAAGAATAGCAATGAAAGGAATGTAAAAAAAAAAAAACAATGAAAAATTGGTTAAAAGCTGCTACACAGTGCTTTCGCTGTGCGCCCCTGCAGCAAAATCTATATTCAGACTGAATGGATGAAATGTTGGAATGTAATCAATATGTAAGTTCTTAGTATGTAGTGGTAGAGATGTAGAAGAATTAGGGTATGGTGTATCGCTTTTCATGAAGTATTAACAGATAAAGAGAAGGTTGAATTGTTTTTTTTTGTCGTTTTTTTTCTTTTGGATAAATTTAATGAAACTAATGGTATTGGATCGATGCAATTAAATGAAATGGCTACCGAAATTTAAGTGATATTTATAGGTAGTTGAAACGTAAACTTTAGCATTTAATGATAAACTATTTAGCAGAGCTATAAAGGAAAAGAAATACAATTAAATAAAGTAAATCTTACAAGAATATGTTCCTCGATTTAAATCTGAAATCTGGAAGAAGATTATGTTATTGTTAAAGAGTTTTTCCAAATGTTTTATCGTATCGCTTCGAATGTGTCATAGAGCCTCGTATAAAATCTGTACTACTACAATACAGCATGAAATTGGATCATTATGTGGACTCTTGGAGTCAGTTATCCCATAGTGCATAGTATGTAGCACATACACCTGGGAAATATCAATAGAATCTACTTCTAGGCAATAAGACATAAAGGAATCAACAAAAACGAATCGATAGACGTTCATGCAAGAGAAACAGATATTCTACCGTATCCTTATGGATTCGAGGACTTGCAGTGCAATTTGATGACTAAGAAAGAGATAGCCTAAAGAGTCTACAGTAGTGCGTTATAGACTTCAACATATATAAAAACAAACAGCGAATAGGCATTTCAGACTTTAATCGGCTATTGGTGTAAAACTTGTAAGTTTGAGGAAAAATCGCTTTAGGTTTGTGGTAAGACGATGTAAATCTCGACAACAAATCTAATCTATTCTAATCTAATTTAATGCAATCTAAGTATAGTAACTTACTTTTATTATTTTCAGCAATCAGGAGCGTTTTTGTTGGATATTTCATAATAGAAATCATTCTTTAAGGAAATTTAAGCCAAATCAATAACGTTCCTTGTTTGTTTTTCCCAGAAGATTTTTCTGTTCATTTGTTTTCTCCTAAAACAACACAATATTTTATTAAAAAACTTTAAGAAAAATTCCTCAAGATTTTATTACAAACATTAACTTCAGCATTTTGTCTAAATGAAAAAGAACGCTATCTCTCCGATCAACTTTTAAAATAGATCTCGTAAACATTCCGCAGAGTTGAAAAATATTTTCAACCCAAAACTCAATTCTAAGTATATGGTAACTATTCGAACTTTAAACTTTACCAACCTCTAACACTATAAATTGGCAAATATTATATTTCGAAGTAAAACTTCAAACACATCCTGTCGTTTTTATGTTTAGCAGAAACTCAAATTATAGGTTTTCATTGGATCAGCAAAATATTATATGGTATGGAAGAAAATATACAAATATCAAAGGTAAACAAACACCATAAATGTACTCGTATGTTTTATGATTTAATATCAGTCAGCGAAATTTATAATTTTTGATGGCTCATAAATAGCAACTTAATCCATTAAGGGTTGCAGCTATTTTTAGAACACAAAGCCACAAGCTAGTAAGTCCAGTTGATTTTGTACTAATTTTAGTCAAAATATATAAATTTATAGACAAATTTTCAATTTTAATATGTTCTTAGTTCATGTATTGACTACTAAAAAATCAAACTACAGGGTGATCCAACTTCAGTTTCCGAAAATTAATCAAACATTTGGATATATTTCATTAATTATGAAAAAATAATATCAATTAAATGGCCGCCTATGGACCTTTTGAAGTACCCGATGCATTTGAGGTCATTTTCGATGACTTGTTCGTACATTTCGGGCGGCATCTCGGCTATCACTTGGCTTGGATGTTGGTTTTTAGGTGTTCCAACGTTTCGGAGTAGAGCATTACCATATCTACAACGTTTCCTACTTCTTCAAAAAATAATTTCAATACGTTGCGAATTATTTGCTCAGTGGGACAATGAAATTGAATAGAACAATGGAACAATTTTAACGCGCCGAGTGGTGGTTAAGGGATCCATTTTGTAAATGTGTTGTTTGCAACATTTGATACATTGAACACGAGTTATGATTGATAGCTGTCTGATTTACAGTACTGAAAATATAGGAAACTCGAATTGAATCACCCTGTACAAGAAATAATTAGCAATTAAATGAACAATGTTTTTAATTATAGAGCGGTCATTACAGAAATATATTAGTATTTTTTAATTTTAATGATTAATTAAAGGAAATAAGAAAATGCATGAAAAAGTAGGTAGTTTTTGAGCCATTTTGAGATACTTTTGTTGAATTTAGATAGTGTGGTAAGGTGTAAGTATTAACACCTCGCTACTGTTTTTTCCTTCCGTCAAATTCTTTAAATTTTCTTTTAACTCATAATTGTACAAATTGTGAAACGGCAACTTTTTGTTCCTTTAAAAATTTCATTTTCCATCTTCAACCTTTGAATTTTAAATCGCATCCGCTCAAGATACTTGAAATACTTTTCAAAATAAACAGAATTATTTATTTTCCCTCTCCAAACAATTTTTCGTCTTGAAATAATTTCCAAAATTTACCCATCACTTAATAATGTAACTTCAGAAAACACATTTAGCAAAAGCACTTGAGATATAAATTAATCGCATTATATACACACAGATTAAAAGATACACAATGTGCTACTGATGCTGCTGCTGGCTGGATACTATGTTGGTTTCCATCTTAACTAATATAGGGAACACAATTTAATACATGATTGGTTCAGATGTCAACCACTTGAAATACCATCTATATCCACTATACACAACCACTCAAAACAAAGCAAATTTTATCCGGAAAAAAGAATCAAGATGGTTACAGATAAATGTTTTTCTTCTCTTATGTTTGAATCAGTTCTCATGGATACTTCATCTAAAGAAGTTCTTCCAACAGATTTCTGTTTTTTTTTCTTTCTTTTTTTTTCATAAAAGACGATTTTCTCTGAATGTTATTCGGAGTATAATACATAATGAACCTGAGCGTCATTCAATGTAAAAAGACTCCAATCCTAAATGGAACCATTAAACTGAAGTGTACGTTTCTCAAATGTCACCGAGCTTGCCAGAATATCTTTTAATTCAAATCAACAGCACAATGAACTTTTATCGGACTTTTTTTTCTTTTCGAATATTCCATGCTTTTTCCCCTTTTCTTACATAGAAAAATCTTAATTTTCGGCATATACCACTTATCAGAGGTTTATATAGGGGAGGTGTTAGTAGAGACTGAAGAGATATCCTTAATTTACATCTAGATATAAAGTTTCAGTCTCAATTGAGAGGGCGTTATTCAAAAATTTCCCACAATCAACATGGGAATTTCAAAGAGAAGAAAAAAGTTGCCAAAGTTAAGGCAACGTGTAGCTTCCACACATTAAAATTTTGAGAAAAAAAGAAATGTGATAAATTTTACTCGTAGTTTTACTTCGTAGGGTTAACGGTTGTCCATCAATTATGTAACTCAAAAAATATAAACTTTTTTTTATTCATAACTGAATCAAAAATCTATTATTGGAGACATTCTTTTGAGTTATCGTGTATAGGCATAAACGAAGGCATTTTTACGATTCAAAATATCCAATATCAAAAAAAATTTGGATTTTCAAAATTTAAAAAAGTAAAAATAGATCTCCCAATTTATTTATTTGTTGTGTGGAAACAAAATCTCTACTAACCATATCGTTATCGTTTAGTTATTTTTGGTTGCAGGTTGCACACTACCCAGTTGATATCGCACGCATGACATCATTTTTCATACATTCAAACGCACACAATTTTATGGGATTCAATAAATATTGTCGACGACAAATGAGTGTCTAATTGAGTGTCACCGAAAAATTTATATTGTGGGTGTTACGCTTGAGCACCACTTTAATGAGCACCAAAAAACTCATTGATGTGTAAACAATGTATTTTAATTTGTGATTTCAGGACCAATTAATTTAATTATTGAAAATTCTATATATTTGCCAATATTTTACTTTTCAATATTACTTCATCCTATCCCAATGTCCATAACAGAAATATTTTTACCACATTTGTAGGTCATAACATTTGTGTGTGACATAAAGGTGACAATTTTCGATAGGGAATAATCACTCAAAAGAATTTCACGGAATTTCATTCGAATGTCTCAGGATCAGGCAATCTATGAGCAATTTATGGTAGAAACATCACAATAAAATGTGACTTAAATGCGTCAAAATTGTTACATTTTGATGTCATGTCATTTTTGTTGTTGTTCGGGGATTTTATAGTTTATTAATTTGAATTTAGATAGGTGCCAAGATTGTTTTAACGCTTCACTGTATGACATTCCATATATTTCACCTTTAGAAGAATAACGACGCAACTGCAAAATTCATTTTTATTGTGTTATATACATATGTCAAACTTATTAAAAATGATCATTCTATCCAATGGAACAATGACCAAATTTTCTTCTCTAATTATCTTCAAATTTTAACTCTGAAGTTGTGTATTATTATTCAGCAAATTTTCAAACAATGAAAAATTTTCAATTGTACCATTCGGAGAATTTTATCTTTTTATAGAGACCGAAACACTCTACTTGTTAATTTGATTCGCCATTAATTATTCAATAACTGTAAACGACTACAAAATGAATCGTTAAATGTACATTTTAAATTAATAATGACATAAATTATTTGTAAATTCGAAATAGATAGACAAAATAAATTATGTTATGTAAAAATGATGATACAAAATGATTAAATATATATAACATGGATAAACTATAGCTTTTGCTTAAATAAATAAATTAAATTCAAATAAATAATTTAATAAGCACTAAAAAAATGTTCAAATTAATTTTTAATTATTTTCACTGATGTTCCGAATTTATCAAATTTTTTGTTTAAATATTCTTGTTTTTGAACAAAATTCCAAAAGCAGAAGATATTCAGGCTCTGGCACATTTAACCAAAATCGGTAAAAATGCCCCGACACCCACAGTCCCACAATCATTATTTTAGGTGGATGACTTGTGATGCCAATGACATAATGAAAAATTCCAAACTTGAAAAGTTTGTATTTAGGAACTCAACAATTATCCAAACATACAGAGATATGTTGTCCCAAAATTCCATAAGAAAATAATCACCAAAATGTATGTTTAGTTAAGCCCCTTTGAATAACACTAACAACTGTCACACCCACATCATGTCCTGTAGCAATTAAAAATATTTTCATCGGTCAAATAATGTGTTAAATCCAAATTATAATTTAACGTTCACTCTGACAACACACCTCGCTCAGAGGCGTATTAAAGATTTGTTTCCGATTATCTAAAATGTCTCATTTTCTTCTAATTACCGACTTTTTGCACACTTTCGCAATTTTGAAATATCCAACCTCTTTATAGTCTGTATTCGATTTAAGTTGTTTACAAGATTTACCCCCCCCCAACCCCTCCACATACACATCTCTCATAATTTTCGCATTACTTTCTTATCAAATAGTTAAAATATTTGATATTATATTTCCAAAAATGTCGTACTCAATTAACATTTATAATTGGAGCAGCCTCATCATAAGCAAAACTCATTAAGAAAGAAAAAAAAAAAACCGTCTCGCACACAATATCATTACAGCAATTTAGGAGGGAAAGTCTTTTATTTCAGCCAAAAATTATCCTGCAAAAGTCATGTTTAATTGTCTCCAAAATGGGAAAGCCAAAATAAATATACGCCGGCAGCAATGCCGTCGGGTGCTTATCTATATTAATCTGTGAGTGAGAACGAGATGGGACTTCCATACCCAAAAACTTTTTGGTTAAAATGACAAAACAATTAAAAGCATATCTAAAGAAATGAATGACATAATATAAATGTTCATTTTAGAAATTTCATTTACCACCATCCAAAAAACAAATTCATTTTTATTCAACAACCAACAAAAATCATTTTAATTGTACAAAATTCAAAAGCTCGTTCTAATCAACATTCAAATAAGCAATAGAAAAATAGGTGGGGAGGGGGGGGAGGCAGACTGATTTCTAGTTATGTATGCACCCAAATAGATTTTGAATTTTAAATGAAAGCCACAAACAATATACAATATTGAAAACTATTTATGTAGTATGGTCGTAATTGAATATTGTAAATGACTACCTCTCCGGACAAAACAATTTCAACTTTAACTTTATACAATGTTCTGCGTCTGCATATATGTACATATATCAATACTTTTACCTTATGTAAGTTTCAGCAAACTACATTATCGATTTTTCCCGCTCAAATACATTTAAACAAACCAAATGCGACATAAACTACCTTGAGCGACACCAAACCACACCTAATAGTAGATACATATATCTACAACTACATACATGCATATGTAAGTACATACATATGTATATAGTATATACCATACTCATGTTCATGTACAGTTTTCTTTATATACCATCATCAACAAACTATCGTCCTCTGTCAGTCTTCGTTGTTCCACCATAATACACCACCCCCATCTTTTCCACCATAAACTCATACTTCTATAAATAGACGCGATATTATACTCCGTCAGGTTGGTATCCATTCTCATTCTACAAGTTTTAATATCATTTACGTCTCAAAAATTGTCCACCTCACCCCAACAGCCCAGCCGCCCAACCCCTCAAAACTCTAGTCCGTTCGCTCAACTTAAAACATGACTCATTCTCAACTTAAACTACCCGCCTTTCCCCTTTTGTATTCATGCATATATGTATATATACGATCAATGTGGATAAATTTGTGCTTGTCAATTACAGTTGGGCGGTTAGATTGTATAGTTATTTGTATGGGGGGAAGGGGGGGTTGTTGTATATGAAATTTCCTAAACTTCAATTGATTGTGATTTGAACTATTGGCAAGTATGTACATGAACGATCCGCATGTTGAACCCAATAATATTACTTCTATACAAGAGTCAATTGAATTGTAATTAAAATTCGGAACAAATGTGTGTGTGTGCTAATATAGGGGGCAAAAGGTCAATAAGGTGGAGTGTTATTTAAATGGCAGGTGTAAAAGTTGTCCTCCCTTTTTATTTTATATGTTTGGTGTAGACTTTGCTGTATTGGCAAAACATTGTTTTCGTTATGCTCTGATAACCTTTAACCTTAACCTTTTTTTTTTATTAGCTTTTAGCAAATTATTGATGATTTATATCAGTTTTCTTGCTCAAAACTACATTGAATAGGTCGCCCAGTTAGCTTCATAAAATACAAAATTCGGAATCACTATCACTCTCAAAATTATTGAAATTCCACATTATTATGAGTTGGAAGTATTTTTTTTTTAATTTTCTACCATTCGGAATTACCCAAATTTTTTCGGAATTATTTTTTATTTATGAAGTTTACAATATGTATTTATGTAAAGCTCTTAAAAGTACAATTTTATAACGGTTCAAATATTTTTTCGGAGTTCTTTTATTTTTGTTTTCCAATTTTGTATCTTTCGGAGTTAATTTACTTTGATTTTGATATGTAACCTTCAAATTATAAATCATTGCAATTTATTGTCGAACAATGTATTTTTTGCATAGTTTTTTGAGATCAAATGTTTTCGGAAGATTATACTTACTGAGATATACATATATTTGAGATCAGACATTTTTTTTATAATACGAATTCATTCATTTAAAGCCGAAGATCTTTTTGACATTTCCCTGTAAATCTGTAAATGGTTGAAGGTTAACGCAGACAAACATGAATCACTTATTGTATAAATGTAAAAGCATTTGGGGGGAATACAAATTTCGGAGTTGCTATAAAGATTTCCATAAAAACTATTTCAACTAAGTACTTATATTTTATTCCTTCATTCAATTCACTCTATTTTTTATTTTTTTTTTTTATTATTTTATGTACCATCAAAAATATTATTTCCGAAAATTGTATGACAATAAAAAGAAAGTTTCAAAATTCCATGCCAATTATTCTCAATTACATTCAATAATCTTTTACTTTATATATGCTCTGTCTACGGAAAACTTACTTTTACGTCTCAGTAAACACACTCCGTTCCACATTCGGTTATCTTTTTACATAGGTAGGCACCTACATTCTATGTATGTATGTAGGATTTGGGGACATTATATATATATATATATATATGTATATATATAAAAGAATAATTCCAAACATATAACTGTGAAGAAATGTAAGAAAATAAAGTTGAAGTCGAAATACAAAGAGAAAGAAAATATTTCAAAAATCCAATGAATAGAAAGCTTTCGGTGGTGTATTCTCAAACCACTTTAATGTTCCATTCCCCTTCATGGTTATAGGATAGGTATAGAGAGGGTACCTTCCAATTTCAAAGAAATTTTCTTCTATATCATAGTTTATGGATTGTTCTGGAATTTTCGCTTCGTAAACGTTTTCTCCCAACATTCCGTTTCATTAGTTTTAAATGAAAATAGCCTTAATGCCTTTTTTTTTTGGTGTTGTGTTAATTTTGTTTTATGTACGTGGTGAATTTCTGTTTTGTATTTTTCTGTTTTTTTCCATTTTTGTTTTTTTGTTTTTGGGGATAATTTTACTTTGAACAGTGAAAATGACGATGATTTTTCTTTCGATTTCGGAAAACCATTAAAACTGTATTTGATACAATTATGAATTATTTTTCTTTGTGATCCTCTGGTCCCAGTTCTATTGTCGTTATTGTGTTTAATTGGAAATAAACCAGGTATATCGATGGAAAATTGCGATACACAGATTTTGTTTGGTTGTATAGGTTGTAAATAAGTATACCTACATTTATAATATGTACATGTCTGTAAAATGTCTCTGCCAGTATGTGCTGTCCGGTATAGATTTTTATATTTGGCAGGACGCCAGGAGAAAAAAAAAATCCAAAACGAATTTTATGGCTTGTTATATGGTGATCAAGGCCTTAGCACCCACATTATAGTATATCGATGGTGTCCGGAAATCTATAGTTTACAGTTTAGGGGCGATTTGTCATTAGGTTTGCATTATTGATGGTGGTATTTTTTTTTCTTCTTTTTTTTTTGCTGATTCTCTTTTTAAGATGGTTAATATTCTCATTCTTCATTTTGTGCAAGATGCCCATTCTGGTATTAGATTTTGATTTGGATTGTTAAACATTTTGGTCAATGATTTATATTGATTCTTTGTGTAGTTTGAAAAAAAGAATGTTACAGAATATTTATTGCTTAATCTTTCATAAATAACATAAATTGATTGTGAAGAAGAAGAAAAAATTGATTATTTTATACCGCAAAAATACTATCAAATTAAGATAAATAATAATAATAGAAAAATAATAAAAAATAAATAATAAAATAGATAAATCATCGACCAAATGGCTCAATGGATTAAGTTGTTGCCTTTTAAGCGCGAGGTCCAGGCTTCAAGTCCGACTGGTGCGAAACAAGAAAATCATTTTCTCTGGTGTGTTGACTTTAGTCTGAGACCGGGTGGTTGGATTGCAGTCTAGAATTTGCATTATTTGAGAATGACATTGGTTAAAAGGGTGTCAGGTAAAATGGCGACCATTTGTAAGGTTTCCAGGAGAAACACCTCAAGTATTGCATTTCCACACACACACAAAGAAGATATTGTCATATTAATGAGATAAATGTATATTCAGTGGTAACAAAGCGGTACAATTGTGCTAATTGGTAGATCAAGATAGGTCTCGCCACAAAAAAAAGAAGAAAGAAGAAAAGAATAAAATAATATACAGGGTAATTCAATTTGTATAGTCCAAACACATAGAGGGACTATGGCTGATTTAATATTACAAAGACATTTTCACTAGACCCATTTCCGAAAATGAACCGTTGTCTAAGTTTCAGCAAATTCAACATTTTCGGGTTACTGAAATTCATAATGAAATGCACTAAAATGCCCTATAACTTCGGTAAAAGCCGATTTGTACTTCATTTCTTGCTTAGAGGAAAGAAAATTGTCGAAGCTATAAAAAATAGATACTTAGTTATTGTTGCTGTGGAATTTAGAGTTTTTTTTGGCTACTATGGGTCATTTTCGGACATGGTTCGAATGTAGGTTTTTTTCATAATATTAACTTATCCATACATCCTGTACGTTTCGACAATACTAAATGAATCACCCTGTATATAGGTACATATTAGAAAAATAAATAAAGAATCCAGTTATAGCATATCACATCTTAAGAGATGTTAAACATATGTATGTATACGTAGTTTGAAATTGATAGTGTTAGTTCATCATCATACAAAGAGAAATACGAGATGAGGTTCTTGAAAAGAATATTCTACATATATAATTCTTTTAATTACTGTAGCAAGTAGCTATAATATTCCCAAAAAAAAACCAATTCACTTTTCATTATAAACATAAAAAATAAAATCGTACACATTTGAATGGTTTTTATTTTTATTTATTTTTTTTTTTGTTTCGTCAAAGATTCAAGCCTAACACAAACGACCAATTAGATAAAAACGAGTGACTAAAACCAAAAAGCACTGTTATTTTATGTCATAAAACCATGTTAAGGATTACCTGCAATTGTACTCTGGTGGAAATGCTTCAATTAGATACAACGTTACAATCTGAACACTTCAACTTTATAGCACGTGTAAGTATGTATAGAAGCTCATTCAATTCTTTTTATGACTTTGTACAGTTACATATATAGAGTGTAGGGTACAGAGAAGTCATTCATAACAGCACTTTACCTCGATAATATTTTTTTTATAAAGTCAAAGTTCAAATATATTACTTTTAATGTTGCAGCTATCGCCTGAATGTATAGATTATTATTGTTACGATTTATTGTAGTATTACAAGTCCTGTCTAGCCTATTTCATGTCTGTAGTCTATAGTTTGTTCCTATACAATCATAACCTCTCAAGTGTAATCGAAAAATTGAAGTGAAGCTAATCTCAAACAACAACAATAAGAAAAATCAATTCCAATTGTATTCCGTGCAGGCATAAATCCTAATAAAAAGGTAAAACTTTAAATCTCATTCAATTTGAATATTTACAATAGATTGTAGGACAAAATGCACACACATACACATCTAACCCTTTACATCCCCAAATCCCAAAATAGAAAAAAAATATATTTTAGTACTTTTTTTTTCAAATAGCAATTTAACCCTCAAAATTATTGTTTAAATATCAATAACAACACTAGTGGGAGTACCATTTTCCAGTAAATATATTTTTGTCAAACAAACAAACTTCAAAATAACTAAATTAGTTACAAAATGGAGTCCCATTGTATATAAAGTACAATACAAAATTTCTTTTAATTCCATCAGGAAAACTTAGACGTCGTTCACAAAACTTTCTGGGTTTCTGAACATTAAAGATAGAAATAGAAGGGAATACATATGGTATTGTGTATCTACATAAGTATGTACATATATATGTAATATCAGAACCAGTTTTTGTATGGTGAAAATTTTGTATTTTATTTGGGCGCCACAATGTGTTACGAGGAAATGAAACAAAATTGATATAATATCACAAATCATAGTCACGTTTTTTGAAAATATGTGAAGCAACAAGAACTGGAAGAGTTTATAAGTGGATGGAGCAGATGATTATCGTTCACTATATATTTAAACTATTGAAGGGGTCTCAATATCAGGAAAAATTAATGCGGGGCTAACATTCGACTTTGTGTTTGGGAATTTTTTACCATTTTAATTTATTTATGACCAATTTACGACCAATGTATTGCAAAACTCTCGTAACCATAAGAAACCATCGGTCTAAACAAAAATATAAAGGGAAAATTTTAAACATTTTCCTTGCAACTCCTTATATTTTCTTCATACATTTTGCTAGTTCTAAGACAATAATTTTAACCCTATTCTCCTCGCTTCACTCACATATAGGCACAAAAATCAGAGAGCTAGGGGAAGGGGTCCTAAATTGTTGGTGTTTATGTCATCACCTAGTTTACTTTATTTCCTGTTGCTTTTTCCAATTGTCTCGTATCTGGTCTTCATCATTTTTGTTTTTGTTTTATCTGGTGATGGTGTACTTCTACAAAATGAACAATAAGAAAGATTGCTTAGTAGACCGGTCCTATATCTAAAATTCAATTCTCTATTACAAGTATGACTTTGACATCTTTTGAACATTATAATTCATTTTGTATTATGACTAGAGGGTAGAAATATGCTGTACTTGAATCAGAATGTCCCCATCTATATGTCTGTATATTAAAGTTAGATGTCTGAATGCAATTCACTATCTCTCTTTTGAATAGTCTAACACTACACCAGAGTTCAGCGTTAATTGTAAAAAGACATTGCCAACAAGACTCTATGTGCTATATGACTGTGTGTGATTTTCATTCTATACCTCTATACATACATACATACATACATACATACATACATACATACATACATACATACATACATACATAACATATGGTAGTTGTTTGATTGTGAGACGATAGCGCTAGAACAATATCATGCACTATGCTATCTATATAGCACATAAATACTTTGGTTGTAGTTTGTGTGCGCTTAAATTCACCATGTAAAGTTCAACAATATGCATAATGGCATAAAGGGAAGATACTTTGCCCCCTTGTTAGGCTCTCTATTGTATATTCGTCTTTAAAATAGTAACTCTCTTGGGGTTTTTGGTATGATGGGTTTTGGGAGGGAAGCATAATGTGTGTGCTGCGATGCTGGAATTTGCATGGATATGAAACAACAAGCTGATGTTCATACATACATAGATATACATACATATATATATATATATATATATATATATAAACAGACAAATCTATATTTGTAAATTGTAGAAAATATATTTTTGGTTTGGGGTCGTTTTTTGGGGGAGACCATACTACACAACATTTACCGTATGGAATGGTGAATGATGATGGTGTGGAAAGAAGAGATTATATTGAATTTGAAATTGCTTGTTTGGTAGCTGTCAAAAAGAGGGTAAATAAAACGCGCGATATAAATGCTCTTAAATGTACGACTTTATGTATAGATAAGAGTGCTTTGAATAGCTTTTATCGTTAATTTTGTGCGTTGAAAAGGTTCCTTTTTCATCTGTCTGTGTGTATGTGCGCTTAGACTTAAAGTTAAGTAAGTAAGCGTATTGTGCAAAAGCATCGATTATGATGTGATGTAACTACATCTGTAGAATTTCTTTACCTATATTGTATGCTGTCATTTATTTTTTGGAGGGTGAGCATAAACGCCAAAATATCTGCATGACAATCAAATTTTATTTCTAATTTGTCATTTTCTGTTATTTTTTATAATTCTTACTTCTATTTTTATGTATATACTCCATTACTTAGAGGACCTCCTCAAGTCGTTTTAGGATATTGATTGGATTTAGGTATGAAAGGTACCTCTCGGCTAGTCAGTGATTTCCCTTTCTAAGTAAGTTGGTTCAATAATGGTTTGGAAAGAAATACTTTTTGAAGGACATGACATACCGACTGTGATATATCAATTACCTAGAAGGTTACCCCTAGAGCCACTCATGAAACCCCTAAATGTTATTTTTTAAATGATTACTTCCATTATGTACAATTTAAACATACATTTTGTGTATTATGATGTGCATCCAATCCCCGATTTTTAAAACTTTTCTTAAAAATAATGTTAACTTATTGTTGAGGATTAAAAGTAGTCCAGTATTATTTTATAAATAATAATACGAATGCATAATTCATACATGTACACGAAATATGACGATTAAAAAACTTAAATATTTAAAAGCAAAATTAAACTTACATGATGTCTCCTCTTCTAAAAGCATATTTCATTTCTCTGATCGTAGTTTTATTATTCACCGTAGTATTAAATTTTTTTTTCTTGATCGGCATTCGTCATAACAATTTTTTGTACCTAAAATTAAATAAATATAAATATATAGAATAGCCAAAGTGTAATTGGACTCTAATAAGCAAAGTGGATGTTCTTTGACAAAATATAGATAGAAATACAACTTTTCAAGTATAATGCAATCCAATCAACATGACCTAAAAAAGGTTGTCATATACTTATATATTTGATAAAACAGCTATGTCACGATATATGTCAGCTATGTCAAAAAAAAAAAAAAACTCTTCACAATAATTTCCTATTACAAAACCAATATTTTTTGGCTTTTCAAGTGTATACGGTAATTTACCTCGTGCTTTTTAAGAGGCATTAGCCAAACTAATAAAACAGCCATCCGCCTCAACCAATTGGCGTCAAACAAATGACAATGGAAAAAAAGAGAGAGAGGAAAAAAAAACTGTCAAAAGAAGGTTGACAGCCATTAATCAAGCCAATCCATTAATTCCTGATGTGACATATTTCAATCAAAAACCAATTGGATGTTTGCAACATTTTTTAATCGAATTTGAACCAATTTGAACGAAATTTTAGATTCGACACCAATTTTAATAGTTCAATTCGTTTATGGATGTATGTGAGTATTGGGAAAGCAATTCCATGGACAATAATCATAATGAGCAGCATAAATATACATAATAATGTATATTTGAATTGTTGACATATATGTATGTATGGGTTTATTTCTGGATTCCATATATCGGGCGGATTATCGAACCGAAATCTCGATAAAATTAATAATTTTAAACTAATGCCAAACAAATATGGAGTACATATATTCAAAATTTCATCATATTGGTGTAATTTTAGAGAGTAAAGTTTGGTATTTTGCAAGGGAGTGAGGAGGATTAAGTTGAAAAAGTACCACCGCGGGCTATGTGTACTGCATATGTAGTGGCATGGATGCAGAGATAAACATTTTGCGAAAGTTTTTGATGCATAGCACTGCATTCCTGGGGTGGCACATTACATCCATAATAGTCAATATAGGCGCGCAATTTGAACGATATCTCTTCTTCTAAAAACAGTATTGTGGATGAGGCAGTGGGGAGTGAAGGGGGTCGGGGGCTGAACAGGCGACATATACAATCAGAAATGTATACCTAACCGACAGAGTAGATGCCAGGGCAAACCAAACCAATCCACGACATTATTTATGCTGTCAGTGAAGCGCAAACTTTGCAAATGGGAAAATTTTATTGAATATTGGATGAAATTTATTATTTGTTTTTTTTTATGTAGCCACGTACATGTACGTCCATACATATGCACATATATTAGCATAGAAAATGATTTGCATACAACTCAGCATAATATTTTATTCTATTAATTTTCTGTTGATGCTAATCGCTTCCAAGCGTTAGTTAAACAGTTAATAGAGCTAACTGCTATCAGTCGCCTGAATGACTGTATATTCATGTACGGGGGTATTTATTAACTATTTTTAATCGTTCTGTTTAATAATGGAATATTTAATAATAGATTTTATGAAAACTATAAATTATAAAGACTAAAAAAAATCTACATTCATTCTTATGGATATTCTGATGACCTAGAACTAGTTGGCGTTTTAATAGAGTACAATCATGTGGTATAATATATGCTTTTATTGTGTAGCATAAATTTCATTGAAAAAGCAAAAAACAAAAACACATAATTTTAAATGCAGATTAATTATTTCAACCTCGTTACTCATAGAGAACAATTTAATGCAAAAATAAACCAAACTCATTAAAGAACTGAAGAGATCTTTAATTTTTTTTTTATTGGAATAAATAAAAAAACGAACTTGTGCATGATTTGCAGAATTTAAAAAGTTAAAAATACTAAGTGTCAGTCTACTGCTAAAAGACTAGCTACAGTTTCCCCCCGAAAAAAGCCCTTTATTTAAGGTGTAGAAGTAGTAGACAAAAAAGATTGAAAATAAAATTTGAATTTAACTTAACTTAATAGGTACTTTGCATAGGCAACATTAAAATCCACGCTACGTTACTGTATTCTGGGGGCTTACTCTTGAAAACGATAGTCGTTTAGGCGTATGGTTTCTTTAAGCACTTCCACTACAACAATTCACCAAATGTTAAAGACGCAGTGTAGCTATTGCCAGAGTAGAAAAAAAACAATAAACGACACAAATCTGTTCATTTTTTGTTACTTAAAATGCCAAATATTACTGTATCAGTTTCACTGGATATTTAATTGAAGTTTCATTCTACTTGTTGGTCAATATTTTTAGATACACAATTGGGTACATATCTAAAATAAAATTTTATATTACACAAAGTACAAAGTAAAAAATAATGAAAAGATAATGGTTTCAAACTCTCTACAGTCTCTACAGTCTACACAATATATTTACAAACATATTAGTAATAAATTCTATTCACAGTTTATGTACCTAACCAACCCCGGCACCCCTTTCCACATCAAATTACCTATGCCAAAATTGCATTTTTCTATTTGAAATTTTTTCAACTTTCCACCTAAGAGAAAATATAATTTTTGATTTTATTTCTCTGTGTTGCAGGTATATCCAGGACGTGATATAACAAATATCGTTGAGTCATCCCACTATCAAAAAATTGGTGGGTGGTGCCGTCAGGGCGCAATGAATTCAGCCAAATGCAAAGGAGCTCAGAGATGGATAAAACCCTTTAGATGTCTTGGTAAATATAAAAATGCGATTTTATCCAAAAAGAAAAAAAAGAAGAAGAAAAAAAGAAAAAGAAAAAAAAAAACGAAGAAAAAACTTGAATTTTTCATAAGTGAAATTGCAAATGGAATTTTAAGCTTTTCTTTTCGTGAATTTAAATATTGATTTTCTTCATGCATATATACATGAAATGCAGTATTAAATGTGTGACGACGTAGTTGTGTAGATACTACAGTACTACACAATGTATTCATGTATGGATGTAGGATTGTAGGTAGTAGGTTTAAAATATACCATTAAAATTGTACAATGGGAATCAGATTTTTAAAAACGAGTGGCAGACGTAAAATATGTATGTATGTACCTCGATAGGAAGATGAATTGATATGTATATCTATATGTAAAATACTGGATAAAATGTTTAGTACGTGATAGGAATCTGGATGGAAGAATTAGTTTTCTGTGTAACAGTATACATACTCGAATGTAGTCGAAAAATATTTTTCTCTAATCTCTGTGTCTAGCGAAATAATAGTCGTCCCAAAAATGATTTATGTCGCGTGTCATATTACATACTCACACTGTTTTTGTGTTTTGATTGACATGCTTTGTGAAGGAATTAAGGAATTCTTGAAAATAATCTTTAGATGAAGGCATAGATTTGTCATCATGACAAAAAAAGTTTTTCGAAATATTAGAATTTTAAGATTTAGATGAAGGAGTATTTGGTATGGTTAATTCTTAAATATATTTGGAATCAGAAATATCTTTTCTAAAATGTTCTTAAGGATCAACTGTGTTGATTTTAAATTTATATTGTTTATTATTATTATTATTTTTTATATTGAAGTAAGCTTGATAGGATAATCTCCTTCACAATAATTATTGTTTGTATAAGCCATTGACCCATAAGTATACTTGCGGCTAGACTAAGCCTCCTCCATAATACGACGTGTGGCAGCTGTAAAGAAGAGAACGAGCAAGAAACACTCGAACACTTCTTATGCACATGTTCGGTACTACGCAAACCCAGGTTCAGGACACTGGACAATCACAGCTTCAACGACCTGAGAGAAATCGGTGAAAAAACAGCCAAGGAGGTGTTGGTATTCCTTAACGCCTCCAAATAGCTATAGCCGAGCCACCAGCGTGACCATATTAAAAAAAAGGATGTCTAGTGGTATCAAAGTGGCACAATTGTGCTAATTGGAGGACCAGGGTCTTGCCACTTTAACCAACCATGAGCCATAACCAACCTTAGGTAGTGAACATTTAGGCGCACATGAATGTAAAATTTATTTTATATCTGAGTGTATGAGAAAAGACCCATTCTGGGTAATTATATTTTTGTGTCTCGCTTAAGGACTTGTAGTGGAGATTGACAATTCAAAAGGGTCTCATGTTCGGCATATACATAGTCGGATTAGAATGTAATAAGGAAATTCGGAAAAATTTTACTAACAACCGAAGTGGCTGAATGATAATCAATCAAAGAAAGTTTTAATTAGAATAAGAATATAAAGCTGGAAAAACAAATAAAATAAAATTTTTTGGATTTTCCAAATAAAAAAAAAAAAAAAATCATGATCAGTAAAATAATTTTTGAAAACATTTTCAGAAGGACCATTCCAATCAGACGCCCTTCTTGTACCAGAAGGTTGCCTCTTTGATCACATACACAATGCTTCCCGTTGTTGGCCATTTGTTAGATGGAATCAAACAGGAGCGGCCGCCTGTCAAGATCGCGGCATGCAAATGAGAAGTTTTGCAATGCTGCTGCCATGTGGAATTTCATTATTTTCGGGCGTTGAATTTGTATGCTGTCCGAAACATTTCAAAGGTAAGCTCACACACAACATAAAAATATAAATTAAAATTGTCCTAGATCAATATAGGAAGCACGAATTATTATTTCATTTACTTGGAAAAAAAGGTGTGTGCATAGGAAGGAGTCTCTTTATGTTTTATGTATATATCCATCTTTTATAGAAATGCTTTAAACATAAACCTACCGAAGCTAATATAACTTAACGATGTCATAAAATAAACAAAACAAAAAAAAAACAAAAAATTGCAAAATCAACACTTCCCCCCCCCCTTTTATGTTTTTTATGTTACCCCAACTCGTAGAGAGAAAATTCGTTTGAAGTGGCACCCCCGTACTTATGTACATGAACAATCTACCTACACATACATACATACCTACATACCTACCTATATGATGGGATACGTACTGAGAACATGCCCTTTGTATACGAAATATGAATATTAATGAAAAATAAATACAGTTTTGGGTATGGCAAGATTTTTGTATGGTACCGTTAGCTTACATATACATGACATGACCCCAATAAAGTGTCGTACTAAATTCAAGTGGAACACTTGTTCCTTTCGAATTTCGTTCGTTCGTTCGTTTTTTTTTCTTTCTTTAAAGAGAGGGTTTTATTTTTTGGGGGCCTAATAACGCATGTAACTGTCATTTTGAATTTGTTTGTATGGCATTTTCTTAGACATAGGTACAGACATGCTGTTTTCTTATCCTTATGTATAACACATAAAGTACAAAGAATATTTTCTTTTACAACGTCAAATAATTTCGAAAGTCAACGGATTGGCTATTGACTCAGCAAATTAACAAAGCCGAAGTTGATTCTTGTATTGTTCATTGATTTCAGGATTTATAAATCATTTCCTGGATGATATAGCCATTTGATTAGTTCTGTTTCTTTAATAACTTTTGGTAAACACAGTAACTGATCAATTTCATCACGCCAAGCCTATCAAATGTGTTTTTTTTCTACCTGTAATATTTTTTCGAAATAATGAAAAGTCACAAGTGTGTGTATGCGTGTGTCTATAAAGATAGACACACGCATACACACACTTGTGAAAAGGATGAGCTTCGAATTGGCATTTTTTATATGCAAAAACCGATTCGGAATGAACGATAAAGAAGAAAAATATAGACAAAACATAGCTCAGTTGTAGAAATACAAACGGCTGGAGAATAGACATATGGAAAAGTTGATATTTTATTAGAAGACTTATATAACTTTATACTCCTCAATTGTCAATAAGAGTTAATTACGAGTTGACTAAATGAGGCCTATAATTATGATGACTATAAGTCTTCTATCTGCATGTTTGTGCTATATAGAAAATACTTTCATTGCCCCCCTCCACTAAAAAGCAAAAAAATAAAGAGAGGTTAAGCAAAATTTATTTGGTGCCATATAGAAACCTTATTTAATCTCATCCTCCCTGATTTTATTGGATTTTACAAATGAAACTCAAAGCCTTGAACAATATTAATAAAATTATTTGGAAAATTATTGCTTTGAAACGCATTTGTATTACTGTTATTGACGCGACTTCTTAAAACCCTCCAAAAATTCTTCGTTTTTAATATCATACTATCAAAGAGGCGCACGCTTAGGAATACGATTTGTATACGTATAGGTATACACACGAAGTCTCATTGTTACGTAGAAAGACATAATAACCATTATTTTAAATATTCAAAATAAATTACTCATTGTCTTACCTTTATTTTCCCCGAGAACAATTTATATACGAAGCGAAGTCCCTCTTTTTGTTTTTTGTTTTTTTTGTTTGTTTTGTTTTTGCCCTACCTATCTTCCACAGAGCCTCACCATCCAAAACAAGGTATATGATGGCGGAGCCTAAGCCTTGTTTCTCTCTGTAGTAGTAGGTATGTAGTGTAGAGCTGTAGAACTGTAGAGCTATGTATAATATTTCCCTTTTTGTGCAGATAAATTTTCGTTATTCTATTACACGCTTGTGTTGCCATATTACATTAGACTATGCTCAACGGGATTTTAAAGTGGATATAAATTGTGCAATAGCAGCGTATAGCAGGATATGGTTTGCAATTTTATAGTTTTTCTACTATGATAGAAGTAAAGAGGAAACAAAAAAAAAAAGTGGGGCCGGGGATGGTTTGTAGAAAAAAAAAAAAAAAAAACTTTAAAAGTGTTCTAATAATATTTGTTTGAACCAGTTCATTTTGTCGGGTTTTTGTTTGTTTGTTCTACCCAAAAAAGAGGATGATACAGTCTATCGATCGGTTTTTCGTACTTTTTTTCTGTTTTTTTTTTTTTTCTTTTTTAGAGCTAAAAACACAAACTAAAAAGTAGCTCTAGTAAAATTTATTGTAGGGGATTGTTAAAGTGGTTTTTTTTTTCATTCGTTTATTTTTGTTCATCAACAGTATCTCAGAAATATTTTTTATTGCTCGATTATTTCGTTTGGAAGACTATTGAGAGTACGTTACGCATAGGGGACGATTCTTTACAAAAGCCATTTTTGGCATTTTCTAAAATAAATTGAGATGGAAAAGTTGTTATTTATGGTTTACATTAAGCTTATGGTGGTAGGTATTAGAAGCTGAAAACGAG
Organism: Platyura marginata; assembly: GCA_026745375.1. Taxonomy (NCBI): domain Eukaryota; kingdom Metazoa; phylum Arthropoda; class Insecta; order Diptera; family Keroplatidae; genus Platyura; species Platyura marginata. The sequence continues at coordinate 71,790 of JANSTT010022370.1, read as the reverse complement.
CATTAAAATAAAACAGTTAGGTAATCGCAGGTGTTTTGAATATTACTCCTGTTTTAGTGTTTTATAAGTAATGTATGTGCGTTGGTAGTTGGGGGTTGCAAATGAATTTATTCTAAACGATTGTATGTCTAATTAGACAATTTATTCCGTATAGTGTATAGTTAAGGATTCCATTTGAAGAATCATGAGGAATATATTTGAATCACATAGTTAAATGAGCGTCATAAATAAATCGTTAAAACAAAATAGGATCAAAAATACCTCGCTGTTGCGTATACATTTAAAATGGCGGCAATATTAGTATCAACTTACTTCTACATACAGATGGAACTCGATCTTGAAAGATACACCCAAAAGTTTGAGAAATGTAAAAGTATAGTGTTTGCTATCGGTTTTATTACAACAATTGGGGTACTGAATTATGAATACTTTGAACCTGCCAAGAATAAACTGAGGATGTTCAATGAAATTGTCTGAATATGTTCGACTTAACATTATCAATTTTCAATCAATCAATTTTCGACGGATTCATAAGTATTTTGAGTTCATTAAATGATTGTAGAGTCTATATTCTAGACTTAATATGAAAATGATAATTTTTCCTATATGTAGAGCCTAGAACTATAATTGTATAGCTACTAAAATCTTAATGGAGAGGAAAGAGAAATTTATCACGAATTTATAGAATACCAACAAATGAAGGATGATTAGAACTATTAATAAGAATTACATACCTGTAATTATCCTTTGGCACACTAAGTAAAGCTGATGATTCAAAAGTTCAACTATCTTATCCAAAGCTCATTATTACCCTAAAATATTAAAAATGAAAATTAATTTTTCTGCTTAAATAAAATATTAAAGGAACGATTATACCTCAATTCATATCTTATGTTGCTCAGTAGATGATTTCAGCGTCAATAGTAGAGATCTCCCGTTGCAGAATTATAGGCTATGTTAGGTTAGGGGTGGTGGTACTTTCATAAGCACCCAGCATAGACCACTAACGGGTCCATAGCTCTCCCACATTTATGTCCTATGTCGAACCTCTATTGGTAAGAGTTAGAGAGTCACAGTTGTCGATGTCAAACGTGCCAGTCTCCGTTGCGAATTTCAGAATGCTTCCCAGACTTCGCCTTGATATAGTCACCTAGTATCCTATGCCCTCTCATAGCTAAGGCGGGGCAGTGGTATAGTAGGTACTTAGTACCCTGTTCCTGATAGTTTCTGCACTGTTCATCGTTGATTAAACCGATCTTATATGCACGTTCCTTTGTCAGGCAGTTTTATATATTATAGGCAGAACTATAGATGAAAAAGAAAATTTTGAATATATAGTGGCAGAATTTTTATTAAATTACTTAGATTAGGTACGTATAAATTACTTTTAAACTAATTTTTTAATTGCTTTTTTGCTACGAATAGGTGGCGAACCTCCAACTCTATACGTGATTTTATTCTCAAATCTTGGATTAAAAAAACTTTTTTTCTATTCTTTTTATTTTTTAAATATAGGTCACGAACATCTCTATACAGCATCTCCACTTATAGTTTTAACACTTATGAATAAAACAGCACATATTTGAATTTAATCTCTAAGCAAAATGAATTCATTGCATGATTTTGCTTCTTATATCCCGTAAGAGCGTATAGATTCAAAGGGTATTATAACTTTGGTATACAGAGTTTATAGTTAATACTCAGAAATGTAGGAATGTTAAGTACTTTTATGGTAGTATAGTAGTGTATAAAAGGCGGATCCCCTAGGTAGTTCTGAGTCCCTAGGCCACTAATTTGCTTGTCCTTTTGTGCATGGCCACTAATTACTGATTTGGTATGGTCGACTAGTAGTCTTATTCTTTTCTTCCATTTGGTGTCTTGATATCACATAGTCTGTGTTATCCTTAATCAGATTAATACATTCCCATAGAAAGTTTCATTGATACCAAAATATCCTGTTGAATAAGATCCTGGTTGGAATATTTGGTTAGTAGGTCTGTTGGTGGAAACCACTGGCCCTTGAAATATTTGCCACAAGAAATACTATAATACGAATATTACATAGTCAGTTGAACTGACTATACTTTTTGACTGGTTTTTTTTTTCTCTCTATGGAGAGTGGTAAAAAGCTCAAGTTCATTTGAAATGAATAGTCAGTCAAGAGTTTTTTTTTTTTTGCATCACAAATGCTAAAAGATATTTTCTTTTGTGGTGATGACATTTTTTCCTCATTTTATTATGGAAAATATAGAAACAAACTTGAAAACTGAATTTATTTCTATGTACTCGTATATTAATTTGGTACTTTCGTATATTCGTACAATTTGCATGTCTCTTTTATAAAAATGAAAAAAAAGTCTAAATAAAAGAAAAGAGTAAATAAAATGTTTTAAGCTTCATATCCATAAATAATAAGTAAATTATGTACCTTCTATGATTAATTGAATATGATATTTTAAAGGGTAAAAATCTAGACATTTTTCACGATAAACTGTGTTAACGATAAAAAGTCCACATGATGAATATTTTAACGATAGAATTTCTTTACATATACTCGTATGTTAAATTAAGTACATATTTGATGAAATCTTTATAAGGTAAATTGTCTTGCGATAAAATATTCATACAATTAAGTCCTTCAATCGATACGATCAAATACTCCAACGATTTTGTACGATAAAATGTTCTAATGATAAAACTTACATATAAACGATAAATTGTTTCAATTGTAAAACATAGAATATACGATAAATAATATTGCGATAAAATGAAAATACGATCAAATCTTTTCGTAATATATAGTTCTTTCGATAAATTGTCTTCAAATTAGAATTTACATTACATAATATTTATACGATGACTTTTTCTAACGATAAAATGTCTGAATGGTAAAATGTTCTAACGATAAACATAAAACTTATCTTGTGATAAATAGTAGGTAAAACTGATAATGAAAGATGTTTTTGTGGGGGATCATACCAACTAATTAGAATTCCCAAATATATTATTCAGGAAATAAAAACGATCGGCATCTTCCGGCTCTCTTAGTTGGTGATCTGCTAAACGTTTATTCTCTTATCTATTCCAAACAGATTGTTGATTATTCTAATTTAAACACACACACACACATATATACCTAACCAAATAGAATAACTGAATAACTTTTACGCTCCCTTTATATAAATATCAAGCAAAAATGATCTAATAACTTCTATAGAAATTTTTCCATTCCATGCCTTGATGTTGATAGCTAGAAAGTTGTATGACTTATATGTATGTATGTATGTAGGTAGGTACTAGTATAACGTTAAAAAAAACAACAACAACAACAAACAGTCAGTCATCATTTATTAGATAGTACGAAAACGTTTTCCTTTTTACATTAAACATTTTAGATAAATGTCTTAAACGTAAATTGGCTAAATTAATATTTCTCATCCGAAATGTGTCAGTGTCAGTGTTTATTGCCCAAAGTCTAGCAAGAATAAGTAAGTTAACGTTAAATAAACATAATTATCACCTCTGGAGAGGAACAAGCAATATAAACGTTCATTTCTCTTTTACATACAGAGTCCATTAAGCATTTTAATAATAAATTATTAAATGAAATTTGTATGCATCGGAATAACTGTTTTAAAATTGAATTTTTCTTATTTGTTTTTCTTTCTTATAATACTTATACATTCGTTGCATTGTTAAGATGTATTGTCTACATGTAGAAGAAGAAAAAAAAATCATTGGAATGCCATCATATATGTACATTTGTATGTAGGTGGGTACCTATGGATATGTGTGGAAGCCCAGACAGACAGCGCGAAACGCGATACCAGACAATTGCAACGCCATATCAACCCGCAGCATACCTTCCTATATATATGTACCGGGAGGGGGGGGGTGAACAAAAAAAACCCATGATGAATAATTAATATTCATTATAATAATAAATTCTTTTGACATGGTTTATGGTTAAAGTTACTTAAGTTATATGGAAACATATGTCTAGGTACTTGTTTTGTGGGTAAGAAAAATGTTTAATATGAAAAGTTTTTAATTAAACTCTTTTACTTACTCTTGAGTCTTGACTTTCAGGAACAATGAAAATGGCATAACCTTTCTCATATAGCTGTGTGTTCCTGTTCATATTAAACGATAAATCACTTGGGCAAAAAAAAAGTGATTATTTTTTATTTTACTTTAGTCAGCTGGGACCGCCGTCTTTTCTTTCTAAAGAATGAGAAGAATTCATATTAAGTGGCAATCAAGTCTGCAAAAAAGTTATTAAGTCTACTATCGCCTCTATGAATCCGTCTACTTACTTAAAGTTTTAGAATGGAAAACGATTTTTAAAAAAAATGTCAATCTCTATCGTAGAACCAATTCAGTCTTCAAGTATCTTAAAATATCAAACAAAGCAGTGACGAAGCGTAAACAATACTACAGGGTAGGTAGACAAATCTTAAGAATTTATTTATTTATTCGACTGCACTCGATCAATTTATTTGTCTGAGAAGTAATTATAAGATGGTGATTTGAATTTAATGTTTTAGTGCATTATATTCACAAAATTGGGTTACCGTACCAGTAATAGTGATAGAGCACCCAAAATCCTTAGTCCTGGACGTTTATTCTTGCAGAGATTTGTAAAAGGTTTCACCATCATCATATTGCCCATCCCCCCACACCCTCATTTAAATTTTGAGTCCAGATCAGTGACTTTATCAGATAATAGAAGGATGTACTCTAACGAATTTGGAACTGACGTATTATGCGTCACCTCACTTATAACTATATAGAGATCGTGAAACGGTCTTGTTATAAAAATATTGTTAGATTGTCTAAGAGAACATATCTAAATGGAATCTTTTGAATTCAAACTGTTCCCTATTTTAATAGTCGTGTGGAAAAAATTCACACATCCAAAAAAAAAAAAATCAATGATCAATTTTCAAACCAACCCCCATCACTTTCATGGACATCTCAGCGTTACCTAGCAAACCCCGGCTTAAGAAATTAATAATCATAATTAGATTACATTAATTCATCCTCAGATTTACTTGAAAATATTTAATTAAAAATTACGAGAAAAAAAAATCTTGTCTCTCTCTCTCTCTCTTTTCAAAAAGCATTTGACTTCAAAAGATAAATTCATTATTAAATTATCACAAAGTTATTCCCATTTGATATTAAAATTATTCTAATGAAAGATGTCGAATGTATATATACGAGTGGTAGATGTATAGGTTAAGTATGTACGTACATAGATATAGAAATCAATTGGAATGTTCATTGGTGGAACAAAATTCTAACTGATGTTCGAATATTATATGAAATGAATTAAATTATCGATATTAATTATAATGATAGAAAAGCACTTTGTGAATAATATGCACTCTGGGGTACTCGTCTCAACATCTATTTAGAGATCATTAAACAAAATTTCATTGACCTAATTTATGTATGTGATTTCTATTTTGTTACTAATTAAAAACGTTTTGATCTTTTCACAGCTTTCGAATACATATTTATAAAATACATAATTGTATTTCTGTAATGATGTTCAAAAACGGATTTAACCAGGGTTGCCTATACCCATAAACTGCCAATCATTTTGAGCGCAAAAAGTTCCTTTTACTACTTATCGGACCCCTCCCACCAGCCATGTTATACATACACATAAAAGTTATATCGTTAATTTACATTCTAATAATAGAAAATGAATTCTAAAAGAGGAGTTGGGGGTGGGGTGGGTTGGTTGGTTGGTTGGGCGGCTGATCGGAAGGATGGTGATACAGTGATGAGAAGAAATGTACATAATTGAAAATTTTAAACATTGTTCATATTTAAATCATCTGAATGACGTCAGACACTCATTTAATCTTTAAATCCCCTTTAAATATAGATATGATGGGTGGAGGTGAAAGTTAAGTGTACATCACTAATTGGAATTTATTGCGTAAAATGGGTTCTTTTGTGTTTTATTTGCTTGTGTATGTGAGAGGTTTGATGAAAAGACTATAATCTTTTTCTCGAATTGACTGGGCAATAGCAAAGCAAGTGTTCAGCCATTTTGGCCAGTTTCTTGTAGTATTTACAAGTTGATTTCGTCCCACCATATCCATCTTGTGTAGATGTTCTAATAAGAATTAACATTTTGATGCTTAGTCCAAAATTATATTGCAATATATATAAATGTACTGAATGTGTATTTGAAAGTCCTAGATAGATTGTCGACCCTTCGAGTACCTCTATAGTGGTTGAACTGGGACTGGGTAGTTTGAATTTCACTTGAAATTGTAAATATTATTATGGGTAATTAATTATAAATAAATAAAATAAAAAAACAGTAATAAATTAATAATAAAAAAAACATTTGATGGTATTGGAATCTTGGTTTGACGAATTCGATAAGAAATAAAACCCAAAATGAGACATTAGAAAATTGTGCACACGGAACATTTAGATTCTGAAAAGAAACCTCCACTGCTTGTCTGTTCTATATATAATTTCTTTGTATAATCTCCTACACAATGGATCCTGAATTTGTAGGTAGACCATATACTAAACGTATATGCATTTAGAGAATTTATCGAAACTTCCAATGTCCGATTTAATAAACGTCACATTCTATATTATGTTTCGTACGTAACAAGGGACAGAACAGTTAAAATAGAACATAAAAATAATGAATTTACTCCAATTTCCATTCAGTACATTTATAATTGAAATATTGATGAATATGCACATTGCATGATTTTACATTTCATTGTTTATTTCAAGTGTTTACCGAGAATAGTTTTATATGTAAAACGACAAAGAATGTTTGTTTAAGGCTTTTATTATTGTTGATAATAAATTTCAATGACTATCGACGTATTTATAATTATATTGTGAACCAAATAAATATCGTTAAAAATGTATGTGTATGACATCATAAATAGTATGGTTCTATATGGTCCTTCGAGCCGGATACATATTATTGACAGTGCATGGCATTCCGAATCAATAAATGTTGTTTGTTTAAATTTTAAATCATCAATCAAGTGATTTTCGATTGATTTTCAAGAGTAGTCTCTATTTGAAAACAAATTAAAAATTTTAAAAATTCTCCACCTTCTATATGATCTCATATTTCGGATGTAAACAATTTAAAAATTCTGGGTGGGGGTAATTTTTTTTTTTTTTTCAAGAATTATTTTCACCACTTGAATTCACATAAAAGTCTCGAAAACTACACTTGAAAATTTTATTCAAGTGGCGAACTCTCTGTGTTATCTGATTTTGTCATATTATCTCTATGTGATTTGTGTCAGCCATCCCATACCCAAACCACCGACAACACCACCACCAATACCATCACCATCCATCATACACCCTAATTTTATACGCTTAACAAAAGCGTTGTACATACTTTGAAGAGTTTGTACCAAAAATATTTATTTCAATTTATATGGGAGATGTGATTTTATAGTGCTAAAATACATGGCGTTTATTTGGTAAATTCTGTAGTGACACTTGCTGTGTGTATGTGCCGTGTACAGAATGGAATATTTCTCATTTGTTTCGTGTGTCATTTGCAAATTTGTTCCACAAATCCGTACTTTATAATGAAATTCAAAAATTATGCAAATTCAATGAGAAAACATTAAATTCTCATGTGTGGTTTTAATGAAGCATTAAAATTGTTGTTGACATAGTAAATTTTTTTCTAGCCAATTTTATAATACCAATTTGTTGTATTTATTTAAATTGGGTTGGCAGTATTTCTCCCCTCTACAAAAAAAAAATTGTACGTCTCGTTAATTATTTTATTAATTAAGGGAGTAACAGTGGGAACGTGTTAGAATTAGTAATGCAAATGTTATAAATGTGCAGTATGTCTATAGTATCCTTAAGGATGTCTCATTTCAAACAATGTTTTGGAACAAAAGCATTGTGGATTTGTAATGTCAAATTTGAAATGTTAAATTTTGCTTAAGACCTTTACCAGCGATAACAAGAGAAGAAGAAGGGATTGTAGATAAATGGAGACCGTTGCAGCGCCCCTAGTAAACTATCAATTTAGTGCCCTTTACGAACAATTTCAGTATAGTATATGGTCCAATTTTAACGAAGCGTGAAAAATTGTTATTAATGAAAATGTTATATGACATGCATGTTATGAAATGTTAGGCATAGCCTAAAATGCACGTGGCAGTTGCCTACCATATCGCAGCTGCTCTGCGTACAGATAAATTTATAGACACCTACTCTCCGCCTTTAAACAAATTTTTAGTACCCACCTACATCTCTTGAAACTAATTTTTTTTTTATTTCACAGCCCTTTTCGTAAATTCATCCATAGAATAGCAGTTAAAAATATTTGCCTCATCCAAAAATTGTCCGAAAACGAAATCCAATTATAACTTAATTGCTTCCAAGTAATTCGGTGTCATTAATTAAATGAAGGAATTCTTGACATCGTTCTTGTCAGTAAAAAAAAAAAAAATATCAAACACCAAGTCCATTATAATATCACTGCGTCTTTACCATTTCTTTTATTGGCACATAACCACTTCTTATATATTTTATTTTATTGCATTTTTTTTTTTTTGGAAGGGACAATTCAACAAGAGCCATTTTTCCAAATTAAGGATTTACATTCAAATGTCCCTTAATAAGAGGATCTGTTGCAATTTTCCATGCCTGGCAATATCATTTCCCGTCCTTTAATATTGTATAATATGAAAAACCATTAAAACACCAGGGCATGCCTTGATGCCACAATTTCTATCCATGGCATTGAGACATTCCAGTTAATCTCTAGCGTTCCAGCATTGTTATGCAAATGTTTCAGTTTACTGCTACTGAACATTTTTGTTTTTTGTTTTTATTTTATTTCATTTCATTTCATTTCAAAAATGTTTTTTTTTTTTTTTTGTTTTTGTTTTTATGTAGAGAAAATGAATGGTTGAAAGCTTATTTAGCGCATATTTTCCATGTTTTCGAGTAGCACTAGGCAAATAAATGTCTGGAAAATGTGAATATGAAAAGTTACGGTAAAAGCCCTCTTGTTCGCATAAATATTTTGTAGCTCATTGTTGACCTGTTTTCATATTAATGTAAAATTGCGATAAATAGTGACGACTTTGTTGTTGTTTATGTGTTTTGTTTTTGGTTTTTGGTTGTTGTTTTTTTTTCTTTTTTTTTCAGGAAAATACATTTATTTAAAATACACAAAATAAACGAAATAATTTCACAAAATGAGGTCTAGTCGGTGAGAGTAGTTATTCAAGTGAAATAAGTGTCAAATGGAAAACTATTTCATGGGCAAAAAAAACTTGTTCTGGATATATTGCACTGACAATGAGAATAATATTTAACCATCAGGTGATATATGGGATGGCACGCTTCTCAGTAATGTTGTATTGTTGCTGGATAAGAAATTCAACGTTGAGATGTGTCTTCACAATACCAAGAAGTAGGTACTTGGAAACATAAATAGTCAAAAAGTAACAAACATGTACAGTACATGTGTAACATGTGTTTGTTATTTCAATGAATTATTGCATAAATGTAACTGACACATACGTACATATGTACTAAGAATTTTTATTAGTTACGTTATCATTAAAATTGTACATACTGAATATTTGTCTTCAACAAAATAATGATAGAAATTTTTTTGGATAAACATTTGTCACTATGTCATTTCAGTAACAATTAATAACTGTATCTAAGTATATGGTGGTATCCGGGGTGAAATTGACCACAAGAATAATGTAATGTACAATTCTAAAAGACATTAGACATTTGCGGGACCAACCCAATATGATACAGCAACACAGTTTCAGTTTCAGTTACTTCAAAATAGTCACGGTAAAACCGTTTTTTTTTTGTAAAAAATTGAATACATAGTATTTACGTAGTACTCTTTGGTCATTCTCATGGTAATATTAACTACGTTCTACCTTATTATGAAGAAATATTTTCTATTATTATTTCATTATTCGTCAGAGTTAAAGAACCCAACTAGACAATGATCATCTTTACAAGGCAATTTAGTTAAATTTACTACGTTCTCGTTATTTTTACATTCATCAATCAATTCATTAATAATTTAAAAGAAATTAAAAATCTCTTTTGCTACGAACTTCACTTTTTAACTACATTTGAGACATATTTGCTAGAACGTGTCATGTAGTCATCGTAACCTTATATAAGATTGGTCTACTTACTCGAACCTTCGAATGTATCGCACTACAGTCCGTTGTGGATTCTGGCCTTCTCCAAACTTTACCTCCAAGAAGTTTTCGGTTACGGCGTTTGCCAGTTCGCTAATCCAAGCACACGTGTGCGTCCTTGAAAATACTATCTGCCCATCTATTTCGCTGGCCGCCCTGCTACCTCCTTCCTTTAGGGTTTGTATTTATCAAGCCATTTGACACACGGTTAGTGTCCATTCTGGGTACATATTCTGCCCATCTTAGTCAATTTATTTTGATGAACTTAACAATGTCCGGTTCGTTACATAGCGCTTTGATTTCATCGTGGTTATATAATGAATCCTTTATAAATTCGGTTCCAAATTCGTCTATGCATCGAAGAACCTTTCGTTCAAAAACGGACAATTGTTTTTGATGATCTTTGGACAGGATTCAGAGCCATAGGTAACCACAGGACGAATACGTATTTTATTGAGTGTGCATCTTTAATTACTATATATTTAATCCTCATTAACGGAATTTGAACTGTCTCTAAAATGAATTATTATTTTGATTACCGATGTCATTATTATTACAATATTTTAGTTCTACATACGAATTTATTTCAAATAAGCCATATTGTGTGAACACTTACTTGAAAATTGTCACCACCAATATTTAATTATTATAGCGACCATTTCTAATTACTAAAATTACTCTCCTTATGTAATTGATGTTGACTTTCGTGTCACCCTGCATAATAAATATAAATTAACATAAGGATATATTAAAAGCAGAGTACATTCAGTCAAATATACTTAATTTATGTTTATTTTTGAATTTTAATTATTTTATTTTTTTTTTCCTGTTATTGTTGTTGCTTCTTTTACATACATACGTACTCGTATATCATCATCATCAACATCATCCAAGCAACATGCTATATTAACGTACCTACAAGTTCGCATTTGGAAACATTAAAAGTCCGCAGGGTATTACAGTCTCTTGACGAAATTAGTAAATATTATATTAGGGCTCTCTTAATGTTTTTCCAAGATCTTAATCATATAAGTTATGAATGTAAACACGCAATATTTTCCATTTCAAAAGCAATGTTTACAATTCTGTTCCATTTTCGTAACGGGCTCTCTCTCTCTCTCTCTCTGTTCCAACAATGAACATATTTTGGAAGCGCTACATTTCCTGTATTTATGTCAATTACATACACAAAGGTGGGTGTAAAAGTCAGGCAATATATATTAATCAAAAAAAAAAATTATTCTTTGTCAAAATTAATGTTATTACGTATTTTACGCCTGTATGTACACTCTACTGATGACTAGACGACATACCCGTTAACAAATTGTAACGACATTAGGTACATATTTTTGTCAATATGTGACAGAAAATCCACATTTCTATACGACATTTATTAAAGGTGAGACAGAAAGAAGGCGCCCTAAACATTTTCAAAAGGAGGATTGTTGGTTCAATTAAAGGGGGGTAACATTTGTACAGACGTAAGCACGTCCATGAGTTGTTGTTGGACATGTGCTAAGAATAGAGGAAGGAAATTTCGCCTACGAACAAAACCGGTGTTGGGATTCTGATCGCATATTGACATTGCGGTAAAATTGCTGAATAAGTGCATTGTTCTGTTCGTGCGACCGTCGGTGTCAAAGTGAAGATTTTTGAAAGTAACAACAACCTGCTAGATATATAAAGCTCATTGAGAAATTCAATGCTCTCTCAAACGTATCCGCACACAGTATATCGCTTGTCAGCTTATCGATGTCGAGATAGTTCGCTATCAAAATCCCGACAAATGGCAAGCCAAGGCAAACTGAAGCTGCGACGGATAAATGGAACCAAAAACGATGCCAGAGAGACAAAATTGAAGGTGTTTGTTAGAGGTGGGCCATATGCCACTCAGCTTCCCGAATTCTGATTCTTTTTGACTACAGTCATATGAGTGACTCCCATTCTTTAACAAATGTCATAAAAAAACAGAATATGGAGGCAGGGCTGTAGCGTCAAAGATAATGAATGGTGACAATTTGGTCATTGTCACATATTTCTTACAAATTATGGACAAAATTGTCACATTTTGATGTCGTGACATTTTTTGGGGCTGTACAATTATGAAAATAATTATTCATTCAAATAGAGAACCACAGTCTTTAAATAGATTTTTCCCACAATATATCAAACAAATCATCGGAATAATAAATTTTTGCCACTACCCTGAAGAAGATGAGGAGTGAAAAGAAACCCCTGAGTGAGTTTTTCCATTGGGATCTAGCCTTCAATGGTTTTATATCTTGTTGGCGTTATTGTACATTGTACATAAACGGTGCACATATATACACACACACACAGACACAGAAACTCCCCATTTATACACACCCCCTCCCTCACCCAAAAAAAAGGACATAGTATGAGATGTGGCGCATTTATCGCATATAAACACCATAAAGGCGGGTTCATGCATTCATTATTCATACCAGTTTTCTGACAAACAAATTTGACAAGTCATTTTCATTATTTATTGTATCAAAATAAGGGATGGATAGACATACAGTTGCACACACACACACACACAAACACACACACTGAAGCAAATATAAATATTTATGCATAAACTAATAGTATCAACAATAAATAGGCAACAAAAAGATACCAAAAAAAAAAAAAAAAAGCTCAACAATGAAAATTCATTTTATTTCGTATATACGTATAATATATGCATAAACGTATGTACAATACGTAAAAAAAAACCCCGTATATATGATGAGGGGGAGGTATAGTATGTTATGTGATGCCGCTAGGATACAGCAGATAGCTTTGCTGGTTGCGAGAGCATAATAAATCGAAAATGGGTAAAAAAACAGATAAATTATGGTTTCATATACATATAAATTTGATGTGTCGTTCGTCTTGTGTATTATTTGGTGTGTTTTATTAATATATGGAAACCACTCGAGAAATGTCAGCACAAGAATATCCAACTACCCCCTACCCCACCCCCCTCTCCCGCCGCCCCACCTTAAACGAAAAACAGTATGTATATATGAAATAAGTTCTTCGTTTCTGGGCAAAAGAAAAAAGAAGGAAATTGGATTTTTGCTTCTTTCTTTTTTTTTTTGTTTATTTGTCTTTCGAAAATATGGTGAGAGTGTGTAGCAGAGCATAATCGCAGCTGTAGGCGTTGAACTTTATCTTGAGCAATTTTTTGTTTTGTTTTGCTTTTCTTGAAACCTGTCATCGAGATCCATGCTTTTTTTTCTTCTATTACTTTATCTTCTTATTACTTTCTTTCTTTTTCTTGATGAAGGAGTTGTATTCTTCTCCTGTAGGTACAAAGAGTATAAAACAGGTATGTAGAGTTAAACTAACAAACAACACAGTCGCCCATTAATTTAATTGGTCCCATTCCTGCCACTATCATACTAAGGGCGAGACCGAGAATATCGAATTTGCATTTATATTAAGAATAGAGGGATGAAAATGATGTTTTTTATGAAGTTTTTTTTTGAATTGTTACTGTCTGGGTCATGTCATAAATCAATTCTATTGGGAAAAATATGTCGGATGTTAAAAAAGCAATTGCTGAAATTTGTTGGTTTTATTGTTTGTTGGTGAGTTGTAGCTAAACGTAAATTTATGTATATTGTTTTTTTTTATGTTATAAGAAATAGGAATAAAGAATGAGTTTCGTTTCTAGTATAGCGTATAAAAGCTCAGTCAAAGTTCAATCACACTTAAATGCTTTAATTTGAAAATAAACTATGAAAGCCGAAGTATTTTATTTTTTTCTTTACTTTAAGTATAATTAATATTTGTCCTTAGTCATACATTTTAAAAGCTCCATAAGTTTGATAAATTGAATTTAGATGAAGCTTTTTTAGAGGTTTTTGTCCATGATCACACAACCTTATGGGCTACTCTCTTTTTGTTGGTATTTTTGTGTAGATTTATTTACTGAACGTAACTGCCTAGTGCTCTGCTTGAAAGGTAGATCTAAAGAACTTATAGCCATGCCGCGCAAGAACACCGTCAGAATACACTGGCCATTGGCCCATAGGTATACACGTGGCCCGACTGAATATCCCCCATAACACGGCATGTCGCAGCTGCAGAGAGGAGAACGAGCAAGAAACACTCGAACACTTCTTCTGCATATGTCCTAAAACAGTACCAGGTTCAAGACACTAGGTAATTACAGTTTTAACCACCTGAGAGAAATCGACGAAAAAACAAACAGTCAAATAGGTAATAGGATTCCTTAATGCCTCCAAATGGCTGAACCGGTACCTCCCGAGTGACCATAACAACAATAGGGTGTTCAGTGGTTTTAAAACGGCACAACTGTGCTAATTGGAAACCAACATAAGGTCTCGCCACTCTGACCAACCAACCAACCTGCAAAATCCATTTTGAAGCTTCAAATCTTTTTGGTTACTTAGGCTTTTTGAATTATCTCCAAGTCTCCAAGGACTTCTCTTTCACACTAGACATTTTCAAGTAACTCTTACTCTTACATAATGTTTAGCTGAAAAATGTCTATACCATTTTTACAGGTGTGTAAGAGAATCCTATATACAGAGATTCCTCAGCTAAGAGACGTATCAAATGAGAAACTATAGTGAATCATTGTTGGGCTATAAAATTTCACAATTATGGAGGTGATGTATTGTTATGTAACCAAACTCGACCTTCAACCCACCTTTTTTTCCCCAGGGGAATACATTTTTTATTCAACATAACGTATCTTGATCACATTATACGGGTAACATTAATACTTATCTCAAATAAATGTTTTTCATCTGACTTGCAAAAGTTAATTTTAATTAAACTTTTTCAAAAGTTTTATGAGCGATTGTGAACGTTATTTTGCAATAAAAAGAACACACAAATCAAGGATGTTTAATGTCATGACGACGACGGGAGAGAGAAACCATTTAATTACGCTGTTTTATGTTAACTTTAGTCCAGTAAAAATAAAAATAAAAATGAAAAAAAAAAAAAAAAATTAGCAAAGCACTTCGTCAAAAAATAAACTGCAGGATGGACGATCTATACTATAACTACATCACCCCCATTATATAAACCAAGAGGGGGTGGTTTGAGCGGTGACGCTAACGGTGTGGTGGCTATATGTTTCACACTACCCTCGCTCTATAGCCTGGAGGTGGATATGGCTTACAAGCTTATAAAAGTGCTTACATGTGAAATACATTTTCAATTTTTCCCATGTTTTTTTTTCTGTTTTGTTTTTTTATTTTATTTTTTTGTGTGCGCTGAAAAAGTTTGTGCCAAAGCTGCAAAACTTTTAACTGCCATGTGTTCTACGTGTATTTCATATTTTAAGGTTGGCGTAATTTCTTTTGTTTGAACACTACTGAGACAGAAGTTCTATAACATTTTATTTGTGGCTATGTTTGCTCGAGATTAGATGCCTCCCGGTTTTGCTTATAAGATGAGCATGAGATGGTAGTGGTAGTGGTGATGGTGGCAACGACGACATTGTAATATATTAAAGCATGAGAATAATGGGTGGCTTGTTTAAGGTTTGTTCTTGTTGCTGTTGTTGTTATTTTAAAATAAGACTCTACATAACACCGAGAGAGAGAAAGAGAAGGTGGCTAGGTGGTGATGGTGGTAAATGTTGCGGAGGAAATAGTTGATTGTATAGTTGTTCCGGTTACTAAGTACTTCACTTATTGCATTTTGAGGTTATCCGCTTTGTAATTGAATTTATGCTATGCGGTTATGCAATTAACAATAATTTTAATAAACATAAATCCGGATGGCAATTTTCTGTGAAATGAACGGCATTTAATATTTATGAAAAATTTATGGAAAACAGAATCTAAAATGTGGATAAATTTTCATTTCAGATTCAATCAAAGTAAAGAAAACTGATTTACCAGTCATTCCACCAGAACAGGAAATTTTGCCATCCCTTGACGATGAAGCTGACGAGGCACAAGAAGATGAAGAAGACGATGAAGTCGATGACGATGAAGATATGTTGGCCGATGAAGCAGCCGATGCTGAAGATGAAGAGTACGATTCCGATGAAGACCTCGAAGACAGAGATCAAGATGACATCGGCTGGGACAGTGCCAGTACACCATCTGGCAAAACATCACAGAAAGATGCAACGCCAACAACATCCTCAAGTACTACGCCAAAGGTAACGGAAGCACCAACGGCATCATCAAGCTCAGCACCAATTGATCCATATTTTACACATTTCGATCCAAGAGCCGAGCATCAGAGCTACAAGGTAAAAGTAAGAAGTTTAGCTTGCAGTGTTATCAAAGCTATATAAATCGTTTTTTGTGCGCAGGACGCCCAGCAACGGCTCGAGGAAACGCATCGCGAAAAGGTAACACGCGTTATGAAAGATTGGTCTGACCTTGAGGAGAAATATCAAGATATGCGATTGGCCGATCCCAAATCAGCGCAGAGCTTCAAGCAACGGATGACAGCTAGATTCCAAGTATGTACCCTCATGTCATATTTTAGATGATGCACTCTTAGAGATGACATGAATTAATATCCAAAAATGGTTATAAAATTTATATTTTAGACTTCTGTGCAGGCACTAGAAGAGGAAGGTAATGCCGAAAAACATCAAATGGCAGCTATGCATCAGCAGAGAGTCTTGGCACATATCAATCAAAGGAAACGAGAGGCAATGACATGCTACACACAAGCACTTACCGAGCAACCACCAAATGTAAGTGAAAAATAATTACTCACATTCACCTTTCATACTTCATAGTAAATTGAAATTTAAAACAAATGTCACTTTAAAGGCCCATCGCGTTGAAAAATGTCTTCAAAAACTTTTGCGAGCATTACACAAAGATCGCGCCCATGCCTTAGCTCATTATCGTCATTTACTGAATTCCGGCGGTGCAGGTGGTTTGGAAGCGGCTGCATCAGAACGTCCACGAACATTGGAACGTCTTGTCGATATTGATCGTGCCGTTAATCAATCAATGGCTATGCTTAAACGTTATCCTGATCTATCTGCAAAATTATCACAATTAATGGATGACTACATTCAGGCATTACGTTCCAAAGATGATACGCCCGGATCAATGCTTGGTATGACCGAAGATGCTGAAGCAGCAATTTTGGATAAATATCGCGTTGAAGTTGAACGAAAAGTTACCGAAAAAGAACGACAACGGATAGCGGAAAAACAACGTAAAGAACAACGGGCCCAGGAACGCGAGAAACTGCGTGAAGAAAAACTTCGTCTTGAAGCCAAAAAATTGGAAGCAATGGTCAAAGATCAGGAAAATGACAAACAAACAGAAAAAGATGTTGAAACAACAAAAGAACAAACGGAGGACGTTTCAATTCGACCATCACCGACACCATTGCCAACCGTAGATGATGCGGCTGTGCAGAGAGCTGTCGAAGAGGTGGCCGCAGCTGTGGCTCATCAAGAAGCCGAACCACGTGTTCAACATATAATGGCACATGATCTTGGTCATGGAGAGGCAGTAAGTTTTTTTTTTGAACGTTTTCTCGCTGTTCGGAGCTGTTCGGAGCTGTCCAATAATTTCTTAATTTTTTAAATTTACAATAGAGCTATGCTGTTCGACGAGAAGTCTATGGATCGTCAGGTCATGAAGGCAGAAATGTATACTTTACGCTTGCATTTGCTGGTATTGCCTTAATGGCTGCCGTATTTGTTGGCGTTGCTGTAGCTAAGTGGCGTTCGTCTAGACATCCACATGCTCAAGGATTTGTTGAAGTCGATCAGGTGAGAATTTGCTGATTACTTGTTCAAAAACATTCTTTAGGCGCTATCTCTTTTTCAGACTGTTGGTGTTCCTGTCACCCCCGAAGAACGACACGTAGCAAATATGCAAATAAATGGCTACGAAAATCCTACGTACAAATACTTTGAGGTGAAAGAATAAAAATAAATTTTTAAGAATGAAAAATGAAAAAAAAAACAAAAAAACAAAAAAAAATTCAGTTAAATATAAATAGATTAATTTTTTAGTAAGTTAAACAATTAAAAAAACAAACAAACAAAAAATACTTAAAAACAAAATGCCCAATCAGATCAAAGAAATCGAATCGAATAAAATATGAAAACAAGTTATACGAGTGGTAACATCAGCTTTGAATATTTAACAATTTTTCGCTAAAAAAATTATTATTTTATGTAAGACACACAAAATAAATTAAAAAAAAAAAAAAACCAAAATAGATACTCATAAAAATAATAATATTGTGTAATTTAAAAATACAAAAATGAAAAACAAGAAAATATAATTTTTAGAACAGACCTTTTTTGTTTAGATTTAAAAAAAAAATAAAAAATTATGAAATAAAAAATAAAAAAAAAAAACAAAATCTTGCTATTTGTTACATAATCATTCCCTATCTTTAGGTTAGGAAATCTTTGCTGTGAATTTCGATGAAAAACTGCAAAATAAAAAAAAAAATAACTACACTAACACAATAACAATAAATTTAATATATAAAAAAAGTGTTAAAATAATATTAGCAAGAAACCAATCATCAAAGAGAGAAAAAAACCAAAAAAAAAAAAAAAATAGAACAACAAAAATTGTAGTATTGTGTAAATGTCTTTTTTTTATTTTATTTTTGAATAGAAAAACAAAATATAGGAATTTGTTAAGGACTTAAAAAATATCTGGAATCTATCCTATTTGATTAGGCAACAATCAGTTTTTTGTCCATTTCTTCAGATTTATCGGTATTTTTAATTGTTTAAAATTTAATTATATAGTGGTGGTTATTACAAATGTTCTATTCATATTAAGTATATTTGAGTGATTTAAATATTTTTACTGTCTACTTACCCCCATGTAAGCAGCCATTGTGATGTTGATTTTTTGTGTGCAAAATTATGCAAAAATGGATACGTCACAAATCCATACTGAATAGTCATTTTCCAGAAAACCTACAAATATAAACAAAAACAATTAGTTTTAATAATTCTTTTCTTTATCGCTCTTCAAAAAAAAAAAAGCTACTGACATAAAATTTTAATTATAAATGACTCAATACCAACCAATAAATATTATAGATAACAAAGAGGTACTATGTCGGAGCAACAACAACAACAAAAATATGTCTATGGAACTATTCGAAATTTTATCGTCACAAAACTAGGGCTAATTTTGTAATAATTGGTATTGAGCTTTAAACACCATACCAATCAATTATAACCAATTACAAAATTCCACCTAATAAACAGTAAGATATAGAATAGAACCGGAAAACAATTTTCGAAGAGATCACACCAACAACTGACAACAAACACCATGTTTTTAATTTCATTTAAAAAAAACCACTAATTAATTTATGAAACCAAACAATTTCTCTGTTGTTACAAATCCTTGAAAAAAAATATGAAAAAATTTAATATCGAAACCCGCGCTTTTATGTAATATAAATAAAGGAAATATCATTCGTTTTCTTCTTAAGAAAATTTGTAATAATTAAAAATAAAAAAAAAATCGATGCAAAAATGATGCGAAAATTAAATGTTATAACCAAAAAAAAAAAAAAAATCAGCATTTTATATTAAGAAAACTTAAAAGAAAAAAAAATCGTAATTAAATTCATTACTTACTAATAATTTTTTTTTTTTATTATTATTTTCTTCTCTTAGATATTTTACAAAGAAAATGCAAATTTACATTATATGTAATATTGGGATGATTGATCACTTACCATGTAACATTCACTTAGTTAAATAAGAAAACTAAATAGAGGGAGAAAATGAAGTTTTTTGTTGACTATTGCGACGCGTTCAGGTTTACTAGAAATATATTAAATATATTTGTATATACATATATGTAATACACACACACACACACATTCACATTAGCAAGACTATTTTGCTTAGAAAGGGTTGCATAAAGGTTTATTTAATTTTTTTTATCAAAATACCTGTGCATACACAAATAATAAAATAGCATGGAATATGTGTATAATTGAATTAATGCTAATTTTATCAGTATTTGGGGATAAAGTATTTTTAACGGGTGTCTTTTTGGAAATACTATATGGGGGCGATACTATTTAGATTTTTGGATCTATACGAAATGAATGCATTTGGCTGTTATGACTATGATCTATACTGCACGAACAGTTTATGAATTTGAAAATACCGGTTACAATTCTTTTGCAGTTCGATTCTGTCTCAGCACCATCGGGGTCACCAAAAAATCGGTGTCAGATTAAGCTTCAGATAAAGACGCAAGTCTATTTGGTTTAAAGAATTAATGTTTACAAATGATTTAAGCATAGAAGATATGAAAAATTACCTCAACTCAAGTAATCAAAAGGATTTCTTAATAATAAATACAAAGAAATGTGGAGACAAAAAAACTACGTCAATCGATCGATTGCAACCTTTCTCAAATGAAAACTAAATAAATAGAAATAGAACACAAACGGATAAATTTCGTGAATTCCATAATATTTCCAAAAAAGTTTAGTACATTTTAGCACCAATATTTAATATTTTTTTTATTATTATTGCAATTTCTGAACTATGTAGTATATAATTTGGCTATGGGATGGCATCGCTGAGTGGAAAAACATCTGTACAATATTGGTACTAAATGCTAAATGAAATTTAAAACTATATCGGTACTAAAAAGAGGACCATTGTTGGAATAATGCATAAATTTGAGCCAAAATCTATCTACTATTTCGTCATCTTTCTCTCTCCCACAGTATTGCTACTTTATTGACAAAAAACTTCATAGAAATAATAAATTAGAAATAATTAATTAAATGTAATGAAAAAAAAAAGGAAAAAAAAAATTAAATATAATATATTTTCGAATTGATGAATAAAAAATAAAAGTTAAAATAAAAATCAATAATAGTTGTAAAAAAAAAAATTAATTAAACATGTGTGAAATATTGTTTTTTTCTTTTATTTAATTATTTAATTTAAGAAAATTATTTTATGGCGCAAATAGTAATTTTTTTATTTAGCGTCTCCATTTAACAAAAAAATACCTATTGTTTAAAAACATTTTTTTTTAAAAATATTTTAGTAGTTATTATTAAATTAAAAATTTATTTAACAAAAAAAAAAAAAGAAAAAACAACAGAAATACGTCCTTTTTAAGAAAAAAAACACTTTTTTAAGAGCACAACATAACCAATTTTTTGTACTTAAAAGTAAACTTTTGAATATCTCATCTTAATAGATTATTATTATGTCAGGTCAATATACTTAAAATTATTAAAATATTAGAAAAAAAAAAAAAAAACACAAAATACAAGGACGTGCATAATGGCACATTTTACTGTATTATGTAAAGAAAAAAGTATTTTCTCCTTTTCCAACTTTCTCTCTATCTCTCTCTGTCTGTCTATCTATGTGAAAAATAGTTCCGAGATATAGTGTTTAGCAATTGACCTGAATATTAATTTTTTTTTGTTTTGATTTGTTTTGTTATCTTTCTCATTTGTATTGCTTTCTCTTGTATTTTAGTAGGATAACGTGAAACGAGATGTGCAAAGCTTTTTGTGTGCTTATTGTAAATGACATTGATTTTCCGATTTATTGATATTCTTTTTTGTTTTACTCAAAAGTGGTTTTGGGAGTCAAAATAATCAAATATAATATATTTAAAAAAAAATCAAGTGTAATATCGGCAAGGCCTTGTGACACAAGAGATTATATTCAAAATGTAATTTCTTTAGAGAAAATAAAGTGACTGTTACTGACTGGTTATATGGACAATTCAACCCAAAAGCAGAACAACAAAAAATTGTATTTTTAACACAGTGACGGATCGTCATCAAATTTATCAAGTTCAACAATGATAGACCATAGATCTTTTCCATATATACATATATATAGACACACACACACATACACAAATTACGATTGTAGCAATTTTCGCAATTAGGTACATATCGTATATTTTAACAAAATTAAAATTAATTAAATGTCTTAAATAAATGTTAAAAATACTAATAAACAAATCCTTGTGTAAATATAGTCACTTTAGCCGAAAATTATTTAAAAAAAAAATAAATCAACTACACACACACACACACACTCTCATAAAAAAAATAATAATCAAACCCAATCCACCCGCCTTTTATTGGCCATATATTTATATATTTAATAAAAAGTACTTTTTTTTGTTAGCCTCGCAGCCATTTAGAACAAAATAATAAAATAAATAAAAAAAAAACACAAATGAATGAAATACAATAAAAAAAAAACTTAAAAAAGTAGAGTGTAAAGTATATTAATAGAGAGCCGATTTTTACCTATTAAAAACATATTATATACATATAATGAATATATTTAATTTATTTACGCTTCAGGAACAACAAAAAAAAATAATAAAAAAAAAAAAAATATAAAAAGAAAAACTAAAAATATATATTAAACAAAAAGTATTCTGTAATTACTTAATTGAAATATATATATTCTCGGTTAATATAATTATTATTTTTGTGGCCATTATGTAATTATAAAAGTATGTAATGTTATTTAAACATTAAAATAAAAAAAAAGTAAAAAAAAACAAATACTTTTATTGGTTTCTTGTTATATTATGCTTGATGATATGTTTTAAGAAAAATACCGTTTTTTGTTCGCCTCGTTGGGCGCCAGAAATTATCATTGTCTAAATTATATATAATATTTTTGTTTTTATAGCCTTATGATGTTCATCAAAGGGTATTATAACTTTGGTACGAAGTTTTTAGAAAAAAAAAATTGTCGACCATTGTCTTTCTCTTGAAATTTTAAGTCACGGACGCCATGATCAAGATTCCCGTCAAAATGAGCTAAAGCTAGAGAGCTGAAATTTTGTATAGTTATTTAGGTACTCCGAGAGTATTGTTTCTGGAATAAATCGGACAACGTACTCGAAAATATTTGCGTTATTAATCAAATATACGACACAACAATGTGTTAAAGAATTGATTAAGATAAAATAGGCGTAAAATTATGTTAAAAAAATTACCTCAAAGTTCGTCAAACTTTTTGGCTCACCATTAATTTCATCTATGGAACGTCACTATCAGCTTTTCAAACCTGATTGAAAAATATCTCAATTTTGTTTGTATTCGTGCATAGAAAATGTAGATTTTTGTTTGGAAAAATATCATAGCAAACAGTTCAAAAGCGTGTCAACCATAATGGCAAAATTCCAAATATATTTAAATTCTATATAGAATTGTGGGCAAATATAGATAGAGAAAAGGTCACCTAAATTGGAAAAAGTAGATTCCGATGAAAATGTTGTAAGGATAGATTCATAAAAAAAAAGTCTAAATTATTAGTTTAGACAATAAAGGTACTGAAGAACATTTAAAGTTAATTAAAAATTGGTTGCACATCAGCAAATCTAATTCCAGAAAATAGAGAACCTTCTAGGAGAAATGCTCAATGTTTTTTTTTAAAAAGAATCACACGACTGCGTCATTATAACTCGGGCATTACAGTAATATCCATATTATGTTTGATTTCTTCTTCGTTTTAATTGAGAAATAATAGTGATGCAGATTTCCTACCTGCCTAAGGTGATTATTTTGTTATTTATACTGGGGACATACTCTTAGATTGCATTTTTTACATATTATGAGAGAATATACTATTTGAAGAATGAATTAGTATTCCTTCATCATTTCTACAGGAATTCTTACATAAACATTTCAGCGTCACCTTGATAACATTTTTTTGAAATAATCATTTTGATAGACCCTTAGATTTGACTTATTCATTTCCTTTAGCCCAGGTAGATGAATCCACCAATATTAGATATGATTTGAATACTCCAACTCCAACTAAATTAAATAATCAAATCCTGACTTGACATCTTGAATACACATTTTATTCTATTAATCTACGTATAATATAGGTAAATGAGATATTTCATAACAATAAACAACTAAATTATTATTATTTTCCTTTGGCTTAAAATTGTACAGTAAAATTCAATGAAAAATATTTCTAAACATTTTTCAATTAACAATCAATAATATAACGGTACACCGTAGGTATCGCATGGTATGGTATATGGTATGGTATTGGTATTGGTATTGGTATTAGATAGATAACGAATTGTTGCATTTAAGCCCAAACCCTTAGAGTACAATCCCAGCTACCAGTTGACAGAGCTGTACCGTCTGGTGACACCTGAACGCATGACACTTTATTCTCATGTCCATATAGTAAACAAATACGTTGCTGTTTTAGTGTATCCCATATATTAACGGTATAGTCATTGTATCCGGAAAAAAGAAGACGTCCACTAACTGAAAAATCAACCGAATTCACTCCAAATATGATGCTGTCTTTGGCATAGATGGCGACCTCTTTATCAGCCCGTACATCAAAGAGACGACACTAAAATTGTTCATTTATTTAAGTCAAGTAATTTTTTTTTTATGGGAGCATTGATTAATGACGCTTACAGTACTATCATCCGAACCAGTAGCAATAGCATCACCACTTGGATGAAATTTCACGCTATTCACATCCGATAAATTACCTTCGAAAGCTTGAACAACATTACCAGAACGCATATCCCAAATAAATGCCATTTTATCGCAACTCTACAAGGGTAAGGCAGAGTTAGTTCAAACATAAAAAAAACCGAAGAAAAGAAAAAAAAAATCCTCACCCCTGACACAAAAGTATTCCCAGTTTCATTTGGTGCTAAATCAATAGCCATTACATCACCCGTATGACCATGGAAACTCTGTAGCAATTGTCCAGATTCAACGTCCCACAGTGCACACGTTGCATCTCCGCTGCCGGTCAAAATTTGCTGATCAGAATTTGGAAATGTACAGCATGACATGTAGCTGGTGTGAGTTCCAACGGTTTTTTTCTTTAGTGACATATCCTCATCGGCACATACCGGATAGACGGTTACTTTGTTGTCTAAGCCACTAGAAGTAGTTTTTAATCATTCCCACACAAAGAAAGCAGTTAGCTATTTTTTATATGCGACTAAATGAACTAGCAAGATTTGTGGTGGGTGCAAAAAGGATGTGCAATTCGAAAATTATAAGAAATCAAAGCTTGAGAGGGAGTTCATGCAGCCCGTCATTGATTGAAAAGAAAAATTGACAAGGCACAATTTATATGATGAAAGCAATGGAAAGGACGTGAAAAACATCGACAATCATTACTCACCCACAAGCAACAAGATTTCCAGACGGGGCATAGGCACAGGCCATTATCCAAGTGGTGGGCATCGTAACTGCATGCTCTTTGTTCGTTGTAAAAGCATCCCAAATAATTAATTTTCCATCTTGAGACGATGATACAATATGTCTTTTATCGGGAGACCAATCGGAGCACAGTACCTTGGCCGTATGACCTTTTAGGACACGTCGTGGTTTGATATTGATGAATGTTATCATTTCTATGCGTTCGGCAGCAGCGGCCACTATTTTTAAATATTGATTTTTAATTGCCAAATTTAAATTGTGGAATTAGAAAACGCAACAACAATTTATTATTGATTTTTTGGGGGTGTACTTACAAGTAACATCGCTCAATTTTTGACGTTCCTCTTCCAAGCGAATTTTTAATCCTTCTGCCTCCTTTTGTAGCAATGCCAATTTGTCACTAACATTGTTCGGTTGTGTTAATTCGGTCATTTTTTCTATTAATTTACCACGAATTTACAATCAAAATATTCAACAGAAAAGAAAAACACTTTCTGTTTGACAGTTCGCAGACCAATAAAAATCAATGAAATCCCAACATTGACGTCACTCTCTGAGTTTTGCAGAACTGCATTATTGTTGCTGAATACAAATTGTAAATTGTGGTTTGAGTCACGAATAGAATCTAATGTGTGAAACTTTTCTGGATTTTTCGTTAAAATGGATTCACAGTAGAATTCGGTTAATTAGAAGTAGGCATTTTTTCGTAAGTAGTTTTTATATATTTTAAGTCACTTAGTTTTAAAGGAAAGAGGAAAGAGAGTGTTGCTTGAACTAAAAAAAGCTTCTTTCTCCATTGTACGTATATTCAATTTTGGTACTTTTTGTATACGCAATATGATTTCAGAAGGAGAATTAGCACAATAGACAATATAAAAATGTGTATATAACCAGCAGGGATATATCTTAACTTAACTTAAAAATCTAATGTAATCATATCTAATGTATGTAAAACCAAGCAGATCGTTTACAAAAAAAAGGCTACTGTTTCTAGTCTCTAGCTCAACGAGTTCATGAGTTATCCAGGCGAGAGCGCAAGGGGCATTTTTGTTACGTTTTTACGATTCAAAATTCGACTCCACATATACTCTGAAACGGACTCTGTTTTGTGTTGTATTTTTTTATTTCCCACCAGCTCTCTTGCATTGGATTTGCTTCTGCTGCAACCATTCTTCTCCATGTTGTTTTCAACATGTCCTGTCTTTCTTTTTCCTTGAGGGTTCCAATCTAATGCCTCTTTTGTTATTGTTCATCGGGTCTTATGAGTGTGTGTTCAATTATTTTCCATCGACGTCTTCGGATTTGTTAGCTCATCGTCTCTTCTTGTGTTAACGGCCACAGATTTTCATTTGATATTCTGTTCGGTCCCACACACTGTTCGTAGGCATTTGCTCACAAATGTTTGTATTATAGTTGTGTGTGTTTCCTTGTGATCATCCCTGTAAAAAGTGGAAAAGCGTCCACTTATTTATTGTGTCGAAGCAAAAGAAGCCGACAAAATAGTGGAATCAAGATTAAGACCAACAGAGAAAACAATTCAATAAGAGTCACTAGAACTTAGAAATTGATAAGAAATAAAAAAAAGAAATTAAGTAAGGGAACAGGATTGTTGGTGCAGGGTTGGGGAAAAAAGTTTTAAAGATAAAATCCAAATGTGTGGTTAAACATTCCATTTCAAAATCAACTGTATCAGCAAATTTTACGCTTAATTCGATCCACATATATTTACCAAGATTACATTGTAATAACAAAAACAAATTAAATGGAACAAATAACATTACAGAAAAAAAAAATTGGGTTCGTCCTACCTATTTACCTGCCTGGGTGATGACAAAAAACAATTCTACTACTTCAAACCAACCTGACTAATAATTTACCAACTACCTGCGATAGACGTTCTACTTATATGTTAGTAGGTACCTGAATCCCATAAAATTATTTTATTATCGGCAAATTGCGTTTTAAGAAAATAAGAAGAAAAAACACATCTCAGCAATATTGTCATAATGTTTAAAGGGATATTATGATTGTTGTTAAAAGAATCCCTTTGGTTTTTTATATTTCTTTAGTTCTTTATTGTAGTTCCTCGTTCCATTACTTATTAGTAGAAGTTTATCTCACTTTTCAATATGTATGTGTGTGTGTGTGTGTGTATAGTGGGAGGATAATAATTGTCTGGTATAGCGGATTTAACAATTTCGGCAGTACGTGTCCGGTACAATAAACGAAGATTTTCCCACATAAGAAGTTTTACAGCACTTAGGATTTATGATCCTCATTGGAAAGCCATAATCTTATTCATGTTGTTAAGGTGAGGTACGTGAGAATATTTAGTTATTTCGAGGACGAATAATTGATTAGACGTTTTCGTTTTGTGTGACTTCTTCTATATATAGGCAAAATAGAACTAAAAAGGTGGCAATAACAACAACAACAAAAACAATTGTTCAATTTTGTAAGGTATCAGCGATTGATGGTGGTAATTTTCACCGAAATTTTTTTTGGGAAATTCGTTCTTCTTTGACATTTACTTATGCGCAATGACATCCATAGATAGTTTTAGGTCACGTTTTTTTGTTTTATTGGAATTTAAAGAATTTACCAAGGTGGTGTAATATATAGAGAAATATTTCCTTAATTTGTTTTTGGAATTGTAGTTCAGTGGAATTTTTCCATTTGTATTTACATACGTAAAGTCAATCTGTACTAAATTATACTATAATTATTTAGATCCCCCCCGCCCCATTACATCTTCGACGAAAGGGCCATAATTTTTAATTTATATTTTGCTAACTTCTATAATCTATAATCACAGTTTAAAATAATTTAAAAAAAATCGTTGAAAAGATAATTGAAATACAACACAATAGATTATAGATGCCAAGCCAAATCGTTGGTAGGTCCTCCATAAACCTAGCACCAGGCAGACGAGTATAGTGTATATATATATGTATATATATAGATCTATAGTGAGTGACACATTACATTAATTTACAACAAAATAATTCTACCTATTTATATTATAAGATGAACCGAAAGGGAAAAAGAAAAAAAAATCCTCAACCTCTGTTTTTATTGTGTGTAAAAAAAACATTTTTTGTTTACATGACATGGCATATTATAATACACGAGAAATTTTTGAAAATTACAAAGGACCAACATTAACTTTGTATTTGACCGCCACCAAAAATTGGTGCAGAGTTCCCTGAGTCAAAATAAATCATCAACCAAATAACAAACATGAAAAATGTGATAAAATACACATCCAACTGAACAATTTGATCGCCCTCTCTCGATTTTTTAATTTTTTTTATTAATTTTTTTCTTGGCCAATTTATATACATAAATACATAGGTACAAAAAGTATAGAGATCGAAGAAGACTGTGGTCTATGATTAGATGGTGGGTCTATGTGAATTAAATTCGATAATTAATTGTAATTTATTGTTTTATAAACTCAAATAATTCCAGATACATTGCCTTTATTTGGTGCTGCTTTTGAGCTTTTTGCCGCTATTGTAGATCCATCAGCAGCATCAGCAGCAGCGGGTGTTGAGCAGAAAGTATTTTTTTTTTGTTAATTGGATTAAATATAACGAACAAATGGAAATAGAAAGCTTAAAATTAATCAGTAATAAACTATACTAATTGGACACATTGTGGACACATGTTTCTGTAATATTCTCTAAATATATATGTCGGATGTGGACATTTAACATGATTATTACGTGAAGAAATAAATTGATGTTCAAGAAACATAGCACATCATATAATAATTAATAAAAACAATTAATTGGACACATTTTGGGCACATACCTATATGTAAATTTTACACACATATTTTAAAATATCAAATAAAGATTTGATTGGATATATTACATGAAAATAAAGGACCATGGCATAATTAAAAGAACATCTAATTAGAAACAATGTGAACACATGTTTTCGTAATGTTTCCATACATATAATTAAATACCGAATGGATATTTGACGTGATTATTACATGAAAAAAAATAATGATATTAAAGAAACGTAATTTATAAAGGTTAAATAAACATTAACCAATAAAATACCAAAAAATTCCAACCAATTTTTTTTATTTTCCAATGTTGTTATAGCCCAGCCTGGAAACTCATTGAATTATATACCTCTTTAAAAATCCCACAAAATAACCACACACAAAAAAAAGCCAATATTTTGACACAAACTAACCAACAAATCCTCAATTATATACGGTTTTATGGGCGATGATGAAGTTCTTTTAGTCTTCTCTAAATTGCCGGCAATCCTTTAAACCAAACATTCTAAATTAAATCATTGGTATTTTAAAAGATAAACTCTGATGTTCAATTTCCATAATTTCACAATAAAAATGTAAATATTTGACACCGTTCGAGAGTCCCCCCAGAACATATCACGATGACGCCACCTTTGCCGACATTTGCCCATAAAAACTGTGTCATAAACCTCCTTCAAATTACATTACCAGTGCCGCGATCTATGCCTATTACGGATTCTATAAACGCTCTTCTATACGAAATTGGTATTGTCAGACAGTTACAAAATTCATGTTCTTCTCATCTCTCAAGCAGTCCGAAAAGATTATGAACCAAAAAAAAAAAAAAACAAATAAAAAAATAAAAAAATCGTTTGTTTCTGAACATTGCCACACAGCACATGCTGCGTGGGATTTAAAAAATTTTTATTTCAAGTAATTTAATTCAAATGTTGTCCATTTAACATTTTTGTGAACCGAACAGAAAAAAAAGTCTCCAGTGATTGATGAACACAATCATATAATAATGTGTGCTGTGTATATGTATAATACAGCGTTACGTCAATAAAAGGCCCCCCATTCGGCTGTTGTCGCTCTATTAACCAAGTTGTTAACCCTTTCCATCTCAACCTACCTACCTGATCTTGATACACATTTTATATATAGAGAGAGTCGCGCGGTTCAAACAACAAAAACACCTTATTGTCTTAATCGCCTAAGAAGCGCGACCTTGAGTCATGTGAGAAATTCCAATTGAACCCTGGTGGTTCGGGATTTTGTTTTTTTTTTCTTTCACACACAATTTTTCTTTGGGTTCTTTTTTTAATTTTATTATCTTAATTAAGGTATGTTGTTTTTTTTTTGTTTTTTTTAACGATTATAAGGCGCTTTGTCCCACCGTTAGATATATGCATGTCGATCCACAAGGTACTTTCAAAAACAAAAAAAAAACAAAATAAATGATTTTGTGGTCGATCGGTCCGACCCAAATAATTGTGTATCCCAAATACAAAATGAAATGTGAATAAATCGGTGGGTCCGTGCAATTTGCAATTTTCATTTTGAATCGGAATCTCGTTATAAGTTCTGTTGTTGTGGCTACGGATATTTATACGGTTTTTGAATTGGAAAACATCTTTGGTGGCTCTTAAATACTCTTGTGTAGAGGTAACAGAAACGAAGAAATAATTAAAATCTACTTTTTCTGAATAAATCAGCGTTGAGCGGTTTGGTTTTTTGTGGTTTTATTTTCAAAAATTGGTTGGTATTTCTTGGCATTAAGTAATAGAAAACTAATAGGGTGGTATTTCTTTGGGTATATACAAAGCAGGCACGAAGCGTTCATTTTTTAACGGCGGAACGACTGATATTTTTTTCAAAAAATTCCAAATAATTCATTTAACCCTTTCACTACCTGCGCTTCCGTATAAACAACGATAACATTTCGTAGCCTGGATTAAATAATCAAAAAGTTTAGTTCCAGTTCTCCAGTTGTTCTACGTTAAAAAAAATATTGGGAATTTTTAAGCCTGATATAAACCTGAAAAATGATCGAATTTCGCCAAACCAAAAAATAATGTATATTGACAAAGGTCCAAACTAACATATGCCAGGCGCTATCATTTTCCTGCTCAACTGACGAAAATTCCAAAGTGACTGGATCAGCCATCGAAAATAGGTTAAAAATCAGTACATCTGACAATTGCCATGTGATACTCAATACTTGTAATAAAAGGAAAGGAAAGAGAAAAAGCAGACAGGAAATTTAATCAAGAAAAAGATACAACTCAAGAATTCCTTACTAATAATTAAGAATATTACTGGCTGTCTCCCTAGGAGAAAGCAATTGAGGGCATTTTTCGCCCTTCTCAAAAAAAAATAAATAAAAATATTTAATTTGGGTTAATTTTTAATTAATGTGGGTAGAGAAATTTTTAGACATTTGCTATTGTGAATTTCGACACATACCAAATAACGCTTCCATAAATTACCCAAATATTTGTATCCCGCCATTAAATGTTGACAAAATAAATAGAGACCTCAGTGACTTAATTGATAAAATAAAAAAAATTTGTGTGGCATTCTGATCTTTCGTACATTTTTCAACCTCCCACAGAATATCCTTTTGTCCTTTATTGTGATAGAATTCGGCAAAAATATTTAAGAAATAAAACAGTTAAACGAAAGAATTTTGTTTTTCTTTTTATGTAGAATAGAGACCTACCACCAACAGATCTTTTGGTCACATGCGACACATATTCACCCTCAATTGTTGTCAGCAAAAAAAAATGGGCTCATAAATAGCGTTGACAAAATATTTATTTTACCTTCGGATACCTACATTTTCTGGACCCAAAATATATAAAAGTAAAATAAAAACACGCAAACTTCAAAACAACCAATGGCAATACATCAATATCGTCTGCCATTGTCGGCCAATTTACTTTGAACAATTCCACTAAACAATCTTTTGCCATTTCGTGATGTGATTTTAATCATAATCTATAAACGAAACTCGTTTTTTATACAGTTCGAACAGTACATTACAGATATAAACCCTGCCACCTTCTTTCTCTAGGAGTCAACAAAAAAAAAAAGAAAGATAAAAGATGCGAAAATATTTGTTTTGTCTAATAAGCCGAGCCAAATTAATTTCAAGAACAAAAAAACAAAAAAAAAACAAAAAACAACTAAAAAGACCGAAAAAAAATCAAATCAAGGCGATTAATACCGCCTTTTTATCAACAACAACGTTCTTTTCTACACCCAAAATGCCTTTCAGGTGTGTGTGGTCATCAGCAATGGAAAAAAAGGCCAAACAAATCATTCGACACAAAAATAAAGAAAAAAAAAAAAACTTTAATAATCACCTTTGAACGCCCCCAAAGAGATACCGAAAAAGAGTCGAAGACTTAAATTGCTATCTTGTTGTGCCCTGTGATATTAAGGAAAGAAAAATGACAGCGTTTTTAGGGTCACTTTAATTGATTTGTCAATTTTTTTTCTTCTTATTTTCTGGATTTTTATGTTTGATCAGACGATGAAGAATATTTTTATTGTCCAGTGAGATTTTTGAGTTTTTCTTTCTTTCTTTTTTTTTGTTGATACAGAATTACTATACTGCTTTTGGAACACCCACAAGGTTTTGTTCAGTTGGATGTCATTTTTAGATATATACAGAAAGTTACTAATTAGTTGATTTCTAAATTGATTTACAGAATTTGATGAGAAAAGATTTCACTGATGAATTAATTTTCATTTTAAGTGATCCGGCTAATGTCCGTATTAGAATTCAGAACCTAAACGAGAAGGCATATTCAAAGTTCCGGTGCCTGCTTCAGAAGTGCACATATGAATTATGATTGATGATCCCATTAAGATTCGAATTCAGGTACAACACGGTTTCACTATAATAAGGAAAAAAAAATTGCAGAAAATCTCGTATAACACGGTTTCACTTTACCACGAGAACAAAACAGCGAAAATGTATGTATTTGCTCTTAGTCTCCTACAACACGGTTTTGTACAACACGTAATTATGTTGGAACCTATTGGCCGTGTTATAGGACAGATGCCTGCACTTTAATTTCTGGCTAGTCTCTGAATAAATTCCAAAGAAAAGAGTAAAGATAAGAGAGACCTCAACGGGATATGAATACTTTAACTTCTGACTACTACCACAAGGAATTCATGATTTAAGAAAAAAATATTAGTGATTGCAATGACTGACTATTGTAAATGTTACATTTGGTGACGCTGATGTGTTTTCATTTTCATTCAATAAGATAATCAAGATGCCCAATCATTATTTAGCATAATAATTGAGAAAGTCAGAAATATTTTTAAATTGATTTGAAACAATAATAGAAATTGTAGATTTGGCTGTCTCTTTGAAATAATCTAAACTATAAAAATTGTTTTTTTTTGTACTTACGCTCTGATCTTTACTGCAGATTGCCGCCAATGTTAAAAGAATTTTCCTTTGAATTACATTTTTGTATCAATCTGGTATATTCGAAACGTTTTAACAGCTCCGTCTTGGTTCCGTTGGTTCCACTTTTAGCTAAAAAAAAAAAACGTTATAGTAACCAAACAAATAATTGTGTTCAAAAGTCAAAACCACTTCAAAAACATTAAAAATATATTTAAATAATTTCGACTTATTGTTATTGAACGACCTTGACTTGACTTATATCACTACTTTTAATAATTAATCTTGATTTACGTAATATATAATCGGTGTACCTGTATTTATTTTCTGCTACAAATTTTACGACTACTATATATCTACTAATAATCAGCGATTACAATAAATGATATTGCAATAAAAAAAAAAACTAATGTCACCTTTAATCGATTACACAACGATTATGGGATTTAAAATTCAGTACGTAGATGGAAAATTAAACCATCACTGAGTCCAAAGTGCGATGATTGAAATCTTAGAAAAGAAATGGTAGATGTTTTGACTGGGTATCATCAGGAAGAAATGGAGCGCTGAAATCGGACGCCAATATGAGGCGCATAATCTCATAAAGAATAATAATTAATTCATAGGAATACATCAAATATCGCTTTGAATATGGGGATGACTGAAATTCTGTAACAGAGCGCGTACAATGAGGCCAAAAATCGAGTGAAATATGCTTGCACATATTTTATGAAAAAGACCATTTTGGATACACAGTGGCGATTCGTGATAAAGAATATAATAAAATTTCACGAAATTATTGGTTCTTTGTGGGTTGAAAATTGGTTTCCAGAAAAAAAAAATCTGAATAATGTCCGACAAATTTCAATAGTAATTCTCACGAAATTGTTACTTTTAGGTTAAAGAAAAGCTTTTTTGTAACTTTGGTTATACGAGTAATACTACAGTCCATTGTTTGGCTTTAAACTAATTTCTAACATCAATACTCTAGTAATAAATGTCTTCAAATAAAATGCGTCTTGGGGCAAAGTTTTGTTAAAGGATTTGTAAAAATATTGTCAATAATCTTTACATACATTTACAGTATGATAAGTGTAACGTTTTTATCATCATTTAGGAGGTTTATCACAACCAACCTAATATTTTTTGAATTCAGTTTGATTTTAAACTTACAACGCTCAACACAAGTAGTGAGGCAATATGTTTTTGAAAATACTATTGCTGTTGTGTGTCATAATAAACATTTTAAAAATATTTACCGCCCAGACAATTGAAATTGAATCTAACGACGAAGATATCACCTACAAACCAACATGGAGTAGTTTAGATTCACGTCCACTACCATCATGGTATGACAATGCAAAAGTTGGAATTTTCATACACTGGGGTGTTTACTCCGTTCCAACAATGGGAAATGAATGGTTTTGGCAACAATGGAAAACTCTAAGTGCTTCATATGTATTATATATGTTAAACAATTTTAAGCCTGGTTTTACCTATCAAGAATTTGCCAGCGATTTTACAGCCGAACATTTTAATGCTGACGAATGGGCTAAAATATTTGCGGACAGCGGTGCAAAGTATTTAAATAGATTTTCTTTTAAAATTATTTCCATCGTAATTGTTATAATCGACATTTAAGATATGTTGTGATAACAAGTAAACATCACGATGGATATGCATTGTGGCCATCGAAATATTCATTCGGATGGAATTCGGTTGATGTTGGTCCGAAAAAGGATATTTTGTTGGAATTATCTAAATCACTACGAACAAATACGGAACTTCGATTCGGTCTTTATCATTCTCTGTTCGAATGGTACAATCCGATGTATGTTAACGATAAACGTTATCTATTTTTAAAAAATGATTTTATCCAAAAGAAGGTAAATTTTCTGTGAGATAAATACGCTGAAAATACAAATGTTGCGGGTGTTCTGAGTTAAATCAAAATTTTCTATTATAGGTTTGGCCAGAAATGACAGATCTTGTAAATACCTATAAACCAGATGTAATTTGGTCGGATGGTGATTGGGAAGCACCATATTTATATTGGAAATCAAGAGATTTTTTGGCATGGTTTGTTTGTTGTTTTATATCAAATTTAATTGGTTTACAAATTCTATATACTGATGGTTTTTTGTTAAAAAGACTTGACTTAAATTTTTTTTAAAATGGGTTTTTTATGAAATCTGGTAATTTGGGATATTTTACACTATCTGACAATACTATTTTACTAAATTTTACAAAAAAAACATGGCTTTTTCCCACTTTTTAAATGGCCCCTATCAAATATTTAGTTTTTTCTCTATCCTGAAAAATTTAAAAAATTACGGTTAGGACCTATTGACACATAACCATCGATATGTAGGTTATACAATAAGAGTCCGGTCAAAAGTTCTGTCGTAACAAATGACCGATGGGGCTTAGGAACATCTTGTAAACATGGTGGTTTCTATACATGCGGTGATAGATTCAATCCGGGTAAGTTAATTATAAAAAAAAAAAAATTATTAAGCATCTTCAAAATTTACACATCAGGTGTCCTTCAAAGACACAAATGGGAAAATGCAATGACAATAGATAAACAAAGTTGGGGTCATCGAGCCAATGCTAATTTAGAGGATTTCCTTACGTCAAAGCAATTAATTGAAGGTAATCCATACTTATTAATATTTTAAATAAAAATCTTATTCGATAATAATACAATAGAGCTGGTAATAACAGTAAGCTGCGGTGGAAATATTTTGGTAAATGTTGGACCAACAAAATCGGGAATTATTGAACCGATCTATGTTGATCGATTACGGGAAATGGGAAAGTTCGTATATATATTCGATCAAATAATGATTAATAGTAAAAAATAAATAAATTTTCTTTGAAGATGGCTAAAAACTAATGGCGAAGCTATTTATGAATCAATACCTTGGCAATATCAAAATGATACACAAACACCTAACGTCTGGTACACATCATCAAAATCACTGGAAACCAATCGGAAAATAGTTTATGCGATCATTCTTAACTATCCATATGATTCGGAGAGTATTAGTTTGTATTCTCTTGGTGGAGCGTTTGATAGTGAAACTGTTGTGACATTATTGGGTTATCCAGACGAATTAGAGGTATTTATGTTGTTTGGAACGCCTGTAATTAATAAAGAAAATTATTTTAATATTTTCATGTACCTATAGTGGATTGGATCTAGTGAATCGATTTACGTAAAGTTTCCTCGAAAATCTCTAACAGATAAATATGAGCTGAACTATGCTTGGAGTATTAAATTGGATTTACCGTCGAGTACTTTTGACATAAATTTACACGACTAAAGTCGAATAATTATTAACAATAAATGTAATGTTTTCAAAATATGCATTATTTAATTATTGATTCAATACATATCGATAGTTTGCGATTGGGATTATAGGTTATCGGGATTTTGAATTGTCGAAGATACAGGGACATATATACAATACAATAAATTTCCTTAAGGAGAAAATATCGGGATTTTTATTGTCGGTATTTTCTCTTTTCAATCGGAATTTTCCCAATTTCTTTTTTGAGAACAAAAATGTCAAGATATCTCTATAATGATCATTTAGTGCATAATGTGAGGAAAGTGCGAAAATCCCTATGTCTACATAGACCTCCATTAGACATTCCTCACGTTCTGACAATGGTCTCGGTCTACAATTCCAGAAGATCAATAAACTTTAGGGTGGCTAACTAAGGTGCGTCACGAATTTCCGACAAGTTTACCAAATGGTTTCCAAGCGTTGTTTGTCTCTTTCCTGATACGCCAGTCACAGAGTAAATGATCAGCTGTTTCTGGCAGTTCCTTGCCGAATCTGCAGGTTATGGTTCTACCATCACACCCATCTTGTATAACTGTGCTTCGAATTGATCGCACCCGGTAAGGAACTCTGTTACTCTTACCACCTAAAATAATATTTATCATCAAATTACCTATTTTAGAAATATCAACTTAAAAACAAAATCCAAATTAGCTCTCCTAATCTAAACTATTATTTCATTCTTCATTTCTTATTACTTATCAATAAGTTATCTATAAATTTAAGAGAGATGAAGACTAAAAAATAAATTGTCTTTTGTTGTATATGATCTCTTTGAGACGGTGTTCCACCACACACCCGAGAAGACAAAAAAAAAACTGAATTTCTAAGAAATCCTTCAGGTTATAAACCCACTCAAATCGGAACTGGGAAAAAAAAACCCAATGAATAAAATTCGGTTTCCAATGTAGTGGTGCGACGTGTGAACCAAAAAAAAAAAATATCGAAAATTTACCTATTGGTATAATATGGCCGCGTGCATCGGCATTTTTATTTTGGGTTATTTATTTAAAAAAAAAAAATGTAATCACTGAATGATATACAATATATAAATAAAGAAAAAAAACTGTTTATAAAGAAAAGAAGGAAAAAAAACCCAAATAAAGAGCCTACGCATCCGACATATACCTTCATTTTTATTAGGTAGATATATAGATGCAACTCATGTAGAAACGCATTGAATATATCTGTAGCATTACCAAATTCATGTATACACAAGTACTTATGATAATTGCATTTCAAAAAGAATAAATTACCCCAAGAAGTAGTAGTCCCAAATAAAATTTAAAAAAAATTCTCTAAATAAATGTTTACTTTCTAACTGCATTAATGTATACAGAAAATTCGAAATGTATGTGGCTAGCCAACAGTTGCGGTCGAAAAGTATTTCTATATCGACACGATTTTTCATATATGATGGAAAGTCGAATTACTATATAAAATCCATATACAAATGAATATGTGCCGAGCCCAACATTCATGTATTTAGAAGAAAATATCTGACATGCGTGGTGATACAGACATTTAAGTTCAAACTTTACCTTATTTTCCAAAAAAAAAACAAAAAAAAACCTATATGGAAGGTAATAGAGAAGAGAACGCACAGCTCAGTTCACGATGCACCCATACATACGATAAACTTTTTCCATATGAATTTTCCGAAATTACTCTTTCTGTTTTTTTTTTATTTTTAATTTTTTTTTTTTAATATATCGAACATAATTATTATTCCTTAACTGCATTGCAGAGCGCATATACGGAGCGCGCATGCAGTCTTTTCTCTATATTTCTACTTGTGTACGTATAATATTGCATGTGAGTGCAGTCGATGCTAGGTATTCATAATATTGTTTAATTCCTTGTACTTAACGTTTGAGTGGATAATATATTATCAGGGGTACTTCCCATGTCTATTAGCACATTAGTTTCGTCTGAACAGGGATGGAATTAATTTTGTTGGAATATTTTTTAATTTTATTTTTTTTACCATATGTACCGTTATATTGACAAGTGCGGTTGCGCACTGCCAAGTAGTAAGTGAAAATTTGGTTCAAAATAAAAGTAATTCCTCCTTCTTATAGAAAATGACCTTCTTGCACACTGATTTAATACACACAACGAATTCCAACTGGAAAACTTGGTATCCTAGATTAGTATCTAGCTAGAGTAATTGCAAAAGCTATTTTAATAAAATCCGCCCGGAGCTGTGGTGCCATTGATGATTATGATGATGATTTCAAAGGCAACTGCTGCACTAGTAATATCAAATGATTTAACTCGGCTGATTTATTCTACGCCTTAATTAATTCTCCCAAGTCCCGAAAAAGCTTATTACAGTTAAATGTGTCTTAACTAAAAGCTTCAGGTTTGGCCATACTAAAAATACCAATTTAAATTAATTTCAAGCATTTTTTAGTTGACCGATAAATATTGGCCCGAAAACATATTTTTACCCCTATGATGTTAATCAAAGGGTATTATAACTTTGGTACATAGTTTGTAACGCCCCCTTTTTTCGGCTAGAAAGCTGAAATTTTAACAGTTTATTATGTAGTCCTAGAGTAGAGATCTTTCTATTACAATGTGAACCTAATTTTTATCATTTACTCGAAATATAGTAAGAATGAAGGAAAAAATGAATATGACAGCATTTATATAGAGAATAAAAAATGATGATTTCATTTAAAAAAAAAAATAGGCCAAAAAGTTCCACGACCGCTATGGCGCCGCAATCAATTGTATTTGTCATTTCTAGGAGTTTTAATAATTTTTATTTAATTCAGCCACAAAATAGTAGTTAATAAAACAGAGATTCCAAAAATTAATAAAAAATGGTATGTCCCAAAATTATTATTTATGAGATCTTTGTTTTATTTTAATTAAAACTAAACAATTTGTTAATTCAATAGAAATATTGCTGAAAAATGGGACAAGTGTCATAAAAAAAGTGTCCCAAAAGTGTCCCATGGTATTTTATAAAAATTTACAGGAACATAACAAAACATTTTCGAATAAAACTGATCTCAACCGAATAAAAACAATAACGAATATTGTCCCAAAATGAACGATTTCTTCAAAATCAAATGATTTCAATATCAAAATGAAATTATACCAGCCCTATTATTCTACACACGCGTACTAGCTACATATTTTTGTACTCTTTTACCACATGAACGTACAATTTTTCAAATAGGAACAGAAAGAAAAAGAAACAAAAAAACTCATTAGATATGTATGCACACGAGTAAAACTCTGGTTCGGAAAAAGAACTGTGAATGATTTTACTTACGTTCCCATAACAAATGTCTGCACAAGAAGAATAATAACAAATGTACTACGTTACTATATGCCACAGTGAGAATTTACGGATAGAGAGCAAAACTCAATTCTAATACATACGAGATTCTTGGACGGAACGGAGTGGTGTTGGTGAGGAAATTAAAATCGAACTTTGTGACTATCAAACTGCCTTTGTACTATCATATAGTATGGATTTAGAGATTGTATGTTTGTATTTTTATAGTGAGGTCGCATACACAATACAGGTTTTGTCATGGTATTTGGTTGGTGAGACGATTCTGTGTGGTTTGTTTCGTTTCGTTTTTTTTCCTTTTTTTTCTTTTTCTTTTGCTTGTTGGGTTGTGTGTGGATGGAATGGCAGCAGCAGCAGAGTAAGTAATGTTTGGAATTGGAAACTAGTATCACACAGAACCGCAGTATTATTCGGAACGGTAGCATGGTTAAGTCTGGAATGTCTTACTTTTGTTTCACGTACGTGATTGTTAGTATTTTGTAGTTTTTAAATATTTTTTCCAATCATCTGGATCGACTTCAATATAAATGTATAAGTCTTTCTGTTTATTTTAATAAGAGTTAACTAGATCTCTTTTATTTTATTATTGGTGTAATTTAGTTGGTCAATTGTTGTGTGTATTATTTTAAAAATTTAATTTTATTGTTTTATTATTTTGGATTATTGAGACTGGTCTCTGGTGGACTTTATTTTTCTTCATCATATATTTACTTGGTTGAGTGAGAGCCAAGTTCGGTGGTGGCGTAGTGTATGATAGTAAGAAGAAGTGACATTTAATGAACATATTGACATAACCTGTACAGTAAAGTGTGTACACACAAGAAAAACAGAGTGTTTTATAGGTGTACAAAAAGAAAAAAGAAAAAAAGTGGAACACTACTAGTACATCAAGTGGAAAAACAAATCATCATAATTAAGTAGTATATTACATATGAGAAGAAATTTCAATCTTCCAGAAGACGAAGACGAACTGTTTATTATTTCATCCAAAACCAATTATTTTGTTTGTTTGGATAGGCAAAGGAGTTGTTGAAAGAAAATACACCTAGATGTTTAATAGTGTGTTGGTGTTGTTTTGACGTTTCATCTTCCTGAGGCTTGTTTTTTTTCTACTTTTTTTTTTGGTTTTATTTGTGGGGCAACCGAACTTGTGTGTATTCCCATAAATAGAAATATTTATTCCGAAAACTCAATGCACATGAGAAGAGGTACATGTTTCGACCTAAAAATAAAAGAAGAAATTGAGAAATTCCTAATTTCTATATCTCTATCTACAAAACATAAGAAAACGGAAAACTAATACCATCTCATTAGAGCGTGTATTTAAGAATTAAAATACATCTTTGCACTGCAGTTAGTACTTTTGGAATGTGCATGCAATTGCATCTGGATTTCGTTTGATATTATTCTTACCTACTGTTTATATTACATACATCTAAGATAATAAACCTAAACTAAACCAAAAAAGAAGAAATAAAAAAATAAAAAAAACCAAATTAACGAGAAGAAAAAAAGTGTCTTAAAATCGAAAAAAGTGCATTATTTTGTATATACAATAAAATTATACTTAGAAAAACCAAAAATAAAATTTTAAAACTTGGAATCCATTCCGTCTCCGGTCTCTTCGATTTCTTTTTATACAAGAATTTTATAGAAGAAGAAGAAAAAAACAAACAAATAACAAGTCTATTAAAGCGCGCACCATATAACTAACAAGAGAGCATAGAGACAGAAAGAAGTAGAATAAAAAAAAAAGATTACAAGTAATTGTGTAATCGATGCAATTATACCTACTCTAATCCACCATTTTTAATCACTTGTGGAAATTACATTAATTTAATGTGTGATTTACCGCCACCGAAGAAGAAGACTAATCGTGATATAGAGAGACAGAAAAAAGAAGAAGAAAAGAGTGGCCATTTTAATTAACAATAGAGGACACAAATAAAGAAAGAAAAACGAACGAAAAAAGAACAAATTGCCAACTGAGTGTGTCACAATTGCATACACTACATCGACCTTCTTCCTGTATCCGTTAAATGATTCAAAAATGAAGAACCAGGTAGATGTCGGTGAGGAAAATGATTTAAAAAAATCTCTGTGGATTTGGACCAAATTTCTTAAACTAAAGAGGCGGAGAAATTTAAAGAAATTCTGTCACTAAAAAAAAAAATAATTGTGCGAACAACAAAAAAACTATTACAATAAATAAATTAATTTAAAGAAAATGTTTTTGCTAGAAATTTCGTTGAACGATATTTTAATACCACGTGATAATCCGTCTACGACTCCGTTTAAATTTAATTCTATTTGAATGTACTCAAAATTTATATGTTCAATTCAGTTGTAATAGAAGATAAAAAAAATATATATAAAAAGACAGTGACAGTGCGTCAGTGAGTGTGATAGAATTGATATAATAATTTATTTTAATGGATTATTACTATTATAATTATTATAAAATTATGGAAACGAATAGTAGGCAGATTACAATGCAACGAACAATTAATATGGAAGCTACAGTAACGACGGTTACAACTGGTTTTTATAAGTTCCTGGCAAGATTTTCAGGTAAGCTTATTGTTTAACATAATAACTCACAAGGGATGTCATGTTATATTAAATTAAAACAATTTCATATTTTTGGATTTTTTTCTGCTCATTTTTCAGTTCTCTGTCAACTCTTGGAAATTATACAGATTGATAATCAGATACTATTTTTATTAGTAAGAAACTTTTTAAAAATTATCCCCACTTTGGGCGCCACATTATGTTAGTCGATCAAATAATTATAATTTCTTTAAACGAACTAAGTAACACAATTTCTGTCTATATTAGCGATTGTAATCGATTGGATCCGTTCAGTATATATCATATAGACGCAAAGCCTAGGAACTATGAGCGTTTAAAAGGACCAATTCTGAATTGTTGTGTTCTGACATAGTGCTCTGACAATATTAAGAATAGAACGGTCCTAAAAACACGTTTGAACGCCTCAGTTGAGTGGGACCTCTTAATAAGTTATTACTTCAAATACAACAAAGTGGAGAGGCATAGCACCAGTTCGGGACTTAAAAAAGACTAGAAAAAGCCACAATTGAGATTCTTTTATACTATTGTATCATTAGAGTGAAGTAGGCTATGAGTTCGATTCCCACCCGTGCAAAATAAGCGTTTTTCTCATGTACGATGATAGAGAGCAGTTGATTTGAATTCAACTTGAAATTTAAGGCATTATTTCGGAAATTATTGGTAGGAATAATTCGAATTTTTTAGAACGAAAACATTTGATAGGCTTGTAATTATAAAATTCAACTGTTTAACTGAAGCAAGAGAGGTTTTTCTCTGAATTTATAGTAGTTTTCTTTGAAATTCTGACAAATAACCAGTACAACATAAAAATGACACAAAAATTCAAGGAATTTACAAGCAAAATTGACTTTGAACCAAATAAAAAAAAAATTAAATAACTGTTTCGATTATGTACTTATCGTAGTTATTTTATTGAAAGCTAATTCTTTAAAAAAAATCGACGCCAACTCTTCAACGATAAGATAATAAATAATAATTTTATTGCACCTACATATTCTGAGTTTACATAATGTTTTCAAAGTGATTTGATTAAATCGGAATTTGCAGAATATGTACTTATATATAACTCAATCATTTTTATTATCTCAATGGAATTTTATTTGTCATATCTTTTTTTATGTTTGAAATAACTTCTTTTTTTTTCGTTGGTTCAATAAGAAATTTTTATTTGCTAAAAATTGATTTATATTATATTTAGAAGCTGACAATTTTTTTTTGTTTAGAAACAAAAAATTGCTATAAAAGAAAAAAAACAATGAAATTTACTACACTGACGTAATTGTGATTCCAACCCAAAAATCATTCAACTCAAAAAAAAAAAAAAAAAAAAAAATTACAAATCAAACTTTTTATGAGTCTTTCACACTCTCTCGGATATTAATAATTTTCAATAAAAAAGCAATTGAAAAATCACCTTAAAAAAAACACACAAAACAATAAATACTTAAAACATAATATTTTGTCTATTGTGCATACTGATGATATTTATATTATTTTCTACATGCACATATGTATGCCCGTAGGTAGGTAGCAAATATACACTACACAACTGCATTGTGTGAAGGGCGCAAACCTTTTTTTTTTTTTTTTCTTTCTACCTTACCATTTCATATATTCCTCTATGCGTCAAATAGCGATAGGAAATTACCGTGAA
The DNA here is from genome assembly GCA_026745375.1 of Platyura marginata. Classification (NCBI taxonomy): domain Eukaryota; kingdom Metazoa; phylum Arthropoda; class Insecta; order Diptera; family Keroplatidae; genus Platyura; species Platyura marginata. Next base: position 27,253 of record JANSTT010022370.1, on the reverse strand, counting down.
ATAATGATTTACATAAACGAAATTGTCTGCTTTAACCGGAAATCGGAACCACATTTTTTTTTTTTTACTCTCTTGCAGCACCATAGAGTGGATTAATAAGAGGGCGTAATTTTACAACATACATATATACTGTGGTGTATAATAAAAAAATATAAATAAAATTATAATGAGGAAATTATTGTGAGAGTAGCAATGTAATATGTAGGTACAATATATCAATGTGAGGAGACACTGCACTTTTATCTCGACTTTTGTCATATTTTAAAAAAAAAATGGTGTTAAACCTGATTTTGATAATATCCATTTAAAGATAACAGCTAAAAAAAAATTCCAAATTTTTATTCCATGAACAAAGAATGAAATCGTGCATTTTTGTTAACAGTTCACTAGTACTTAAGACTACATTGGTAGCAAATGACTAACGAAGTAAAAATATCGATAAGTTTCACCAAGATTTAGACAAAGATCATTCAAACTTATCGATTCTGAAATGTAAAAGGTGTCCAAAAATTCATGGATTTGTACATTCGAACAGATTTAAGATCGATCATTAAGTCAATAATAAATAATGAAAATAAAACCGAGCTAAAGATAGAACCCGGTAGAACTCCGACATATACCAACAATAGAAAATCCGGTGAAAAACAGAGATGGCTCTATCCGGATTTGACTACTAATTAATCAAAGGTTGTTGGAGGGACATAAGTTATTAGGGCAGTCAAAATATATTTGGTGATTCGACGCCATTACTGAATGTTGAATTTAAATATTAAATTGAGCCATTAATTAAGTTGTAAAATTCATGAATCATTAAGAACTGGTTTCTCTAAAGCTAATTAGATTAAATCTTGCTAATTTCTCAAGATAAGGTTTTAGATAATGTTCAGCAATTTTCTAACATTTTATGACCTAATGACGTAATATGTTAACCTGATTTGAAGTAACAGCGTTAGTTATAATTAAAAAAAAAAAGATCTAAATCCTATAAGTAGTACCTACATACATATGTACTTCCCTTCTATATTCAAACCAAAATTCTTATAACCAAAAATCAATGACCAACAACAACACTCAATCCAACACTATACAACACTTGTTTTTTTTCTTTCTAAATTACCATACCAATTTTCATCATTACAATCATTAAAAACTATGTACATAAAGATATGATCCACAAGAGCGAAATTTCTTTTTTTTTCGAAAAAAAATAGTCGAACCGAAAAATATGCAAATGATTTGATTGCATGCAATTGAGCAACTATGGTCGATTTTTTTTTCTTTTTTATAAATTTTATTTTTTGCGCGCTACTATACATTAAGCCGTTAATTAAAAGAGAGAAAGAAAAAAAATAATATTTTGTGACCAATTAAAAAATTGTTTTTAGCATAAAACGAAAATATTTCATATTCGTTTATAATTAGATATTTTTTCTATTAGCATATTTATGAGAACTATCGATTGATGTGGAACAATAATTAACAAATCATTGAGGAATAAATAGTTGCAGTAGGAATTATGTTAGCGTTAAAATTTGTGGAATTTGTGAATTGAACGAAACAAAAAAAAAACAGTATCGTTAATATAAATCCTAAACAAAAGGACCACATATAAAACTAGGCGTTACGCCTGTTAAGATAGGAACAGTTAGGAATTTGTTTTCTTTTTTCATTTCTCTCCAGTCGTATTATGCAATTTAACAAGAATTTTCTATATTAATTACTAATTATATAATCACAACCATATACACAACTACTACGAATAGTTGTATTTATATTGTAACCCATAAAGTATTAATGAACATAGAAGATTCAAGCATCAATAATTATAAATTAGAATTTATAAATGTTTCAGGTTTTTTTTTTTCTTTTTCTAAATAAGCTTTAAGGTCATACACTGTGTACAATGTAATGTTAACCAGCTCCAGTAATAATATTGAAATAATATAACATTTTTACTATGTACTTACTTACCGTAAAAATTGAACATATAGACCCCGTTTAATGTTGGTTTTTTTTTTTTTTCTTCAAACATGAATTAATTTTTACGAACTCTCATCTAAAATAAATAACGAGAATTAATAGAAATTTTTGTTTAGCATATGACTTACCATAAATTTGAACTGATTTCTATTTGTTATGTACATACATAAAGATATGTTTTATGATTTCATACTTGATTTTGGCAACTTTCAGTTGTGTGTCCGCTGAAAATATGGTTTTATGCAATTTGCCAACTGAGTCATCATTGATTAAACCTAAAAAAAATTATTAGAAATATACAAAAAAAAGTAACAAAATATCATTAAAACTCCATCTTTCTATTGAGCTCTAGAGAAAGTGTAGATGTGCCAAATTTACTAGAATCCAAAATCCTCCTTTATGTCATATGTTCCGCCCACTATTTAATTCTCGTATAGAATATTATAGCCTGGAGATTCACATTACAAATAATTTGGCTTCCGTTTTGATAGAACTTTCAGTGGAGGCCTCTATCTTTGCACTTTTATAAGATTTCAGTTGAAAATACTGTAACTGCCAAATTCCACAAATTCTTTCATACTTTAGATATTTTTTCTAACATTTGAAATGTTTCCTTTGTTTAGTCGACAATTTTTAGCAATTATTCCTTGAAATGATGTCCCAGACCTACAGTTTTAAGTGGAATCCGGCCAAAAGCTGCTTTTGAAGATATTTATTTGTCATCACTATTTTTTTAGTTGTCCATGATCCGTACATGAAAACCGGCACAATTAGCGCAAAGCCTAATTTTGGATGCCTTACTTATTAGGTTGGATCTAAAAACAAATGTAAGATTATTACAATTATTATGTTTCTGTCTAGATTTAAAAAAATTTAATTGAGTTGGTGACACGTAATTTATTCTTACGATTCTATCTCTGAAGTGTATGGAGAACTTTAGCTTTTAACTTAAAATTTTTTTCAAAGTAATGTTGGAGAGTGAGACATATTTCTTCTGTCACTTCTCGAACAAATTCAAATCAAATATATTTTAGACTTATTGATGATTGATAGATACTGACTATAAAATGTAAGGCGACAGATGAAGATCTCTCTATAATATTTATTAGATACCTAAAATGATGGTAATGTGACAAATGACAGCACTAGTTATGCAAAACAGTAAAACAGTGTGTTTGTATACTAGGATGATTAGGGTTAAAAAATATCATCGTTGACTAATTTCTCATCAAAATTTTTGAGTAATCAAATTCGGCAAAATTACTAAGTAGTCGGCAAGATCCTAATATGGGCGTGAAAATGTTATTTTTACCATTCATTCACATTGTATCACATATACACGTCACCAATATAGTGTTGCATAACGTATTGCAATTCCATCCAATATACATGCATACATACATTATCATTTTCATTATACCTACCTACATACGTATGTATGGATGTACATATATACGTATTTACGATTTATAAATAACTTGCGACAACAACAAGAAACAAAAAACTGTAATTTGTTATCTAAGTAAATGTAATTAATGTAGATAGGCTCTCATCTAAAATTCTAATCATTTCTAGATTTTCTATAATTTTTCTCCAGCTTAAAATACATTCCCTTTGAATATTGACATAATGTACATATGTATGTATGTACGCGCCATAGATGTGTGTTGTACACAATAAGGTGAAACCTAAATAATTATCATTTTCAAAAAAGAAATTATTGCATTTTTAAAGAAATGCATTAGTAATTGGAATACCATTGAAAATATTATTGAGACACAGTATGGTAGCTAAGAAAAAAAAAACCCAGAATTACGTCAATGTGAAAAAAAGGTGTGTGTAGGAAAAGCGGTGATTTAAAAAAAAATATTTTTAAATGAAATTAAACTTGTGCATACTTAGTGAATGAGTAATCAATATGATAATATTGAATTATTGATAATACTCATTTGCTAAGCAGGTATTGACATATATATTATGTATATAAATTTAAATAATATTATTTGTTAATCATTGAACAAGCAAAGTGTGACCGAAAAAGTACAATAAAAAAAAACAAAAAACCTGAAAAGATCAGTGACCTCTTAGACAATTGATACGAATTTATATGAAAGCAACTCTTTTAGGACATAATGGCGAGATTATTTAATAAAATAAAATATTATGTCATTGGCGAAATACGACTAAAAAAAAAAATTCCAGATTGGCATTCAGAAGAAATTTTTTTGGGACAAACCAGACAATGTACATATAATTAAGAATTGCAAAAAATACTAAACTTTAGTTCTTTTAGAAATAGAAAAACAAAATTAGGACATGTGAATTTTCAATTTTGATCAGTTGAATTTTTAATCTTTTGGGACAAAGGTATTACTGTTTTTAAATTTTAAACCACTAAGAACACATCTTTCCTTATAATATTTGGGACCACAAAATCAATTTTCAACAGAACGAGAAAAAAAAATTATTGCACTTTGGAGAATTTGAAAAACAAGAGAACGTTGGGACATTTTTGTGACAAATTCTGAAAAGAAAAAAAATAACAACTATTTGATACCCATTACTAAAAAGAAGAGCAGTCATAGAAGATTGGTTCGCAATAGGCTTTTGGGACAAAATAAATTATTCATTACAATGCTACTGCAGCAAAATAATTATTCTAAACCTATATATACTAAAAACAATTAAATCTTTCTGAGGGTCAAAATAAAATAACAGTTGACCACTCAATAAAAGAAATTGATTTAATAAACGAATTTTGTTTTATTTTACATAAACAAATTTAATTTACTTAAAGACTATATGGGCGATGACTAATCATTCATATTTTATAATATGAAAATGTTCCCATACTGTTTCGCCTAACCTCCAAAACATAATACATTTAGGTAAACATTGAAGAACACCAACAACAATAATAATTATCGTTTCATTTGTTTTCTGATAACGTTGACAATTTTTTATTGTTTTTTATGTTAAACAATTATTTTTTTCACACACAAAATACTTTGTTGACTTAAGAAATATTATAAATAACATGTGTCGGTTGCGCGATATCTATTCCATTATGGATGCCAGTATGGCATTTGGAATTTTTAATTGACAAAATTAAAGGTAACTAAAAGTTTCCACAATTCCACATCTCTATCCGTACAATATCAGATATTGACAAAACGAAGGTTGCCATAGGGCATTTTTGACATTTGCCGAGTACATCTGGGGAATATCAATCCCCAAACCGAGAGGGACCTTTCCTTAACCCACTTGAAATTCTAAAATTTCTAAAAATAAACTGGACTAGAAGGAGGTACTCTAGGTAATGGAGTGGCTCCATGAAAATAGAAATAAGAAGAAGGGGAGGCACAATAGATCTACATATATACAGGTCGAGGTACATCGATTACCGCCAAACAATAACATTTACGGTTACATATTTTTAACAAATTATGGTGGAAACATGTTAAAGCAATGTCACATGAACGGGAAAAAATCTGATGTCATAACATTTTGTTGTTGTACGGGTAAGTATATAGTAAATGAGACAAATTAAAATGAAAAAAAAAACGAAAAAAATCCGACCCTGCACACAAATGTTATACAATAAACACTAAGGCTGTGAACTTCAAGAGATCTCAATTCAAATCGAAGTCAATTTTTTTTTCTCTCAATCGATCTGTTTATTTAAAGAAGAGTTAATTAGTGATAGCAATTTATTGTTTTTATATTTGAAAGTAGATCGTTTAAATGGTTGGATACGATGATACACTGTTTACCAGATAATGATGATGCACACACATTCCTCTCAGATCAACGTAAAGTAGAGTTGCAACATTTTTTTTAATGTTTTGTTTATATGAACACACCAAAAAAAAAAAAAAAGTGTTTGGTTCACATACATATTAAATTATATTTTACTTATGTGGTACACCCATTGAATTGCGTCATATTGTGAATATGAATTACGCGCGTATGTTTAGCGATATAATTTTATTTTATTGGATTTTGGAGTTTTTGGTTAAATACGTAAGCAGAAGAGTAGGAGAGGTTTAATGTAGTCTTTTTTTTTATGTTAGGAAATATTTTGGAAAATATTTTTGTTTTGTTTCTTTAACAAACTGTGACTATTTACTACATTACTGTCGTAAATCCGGTAGTTTTAATAATTACTTATGTGCTCTGGAATTTTATTTTTATGACATCGCAATTGTTTTTGAAATAAACTGCTGAGAAATATGTTGTACATACTTTGTGTTTATGACCTTGTTTGGCTCTATAATTTCTTGTCAATAATTTCCTATTATCCACTTAGGAGTAATAAATTAAATTTCGGTCTACTAAATGGAATGGGTGAGAGTAAAATTAGATTTTTACTAATTTCCGCTTATTCTTTGGAGGAAATTGATCATCTTACAAAAAATTCAACAGCAAACTTATCAATCCATTCGAGCCACATTTTTTAACCCTGCATTATTCAAAATAACCTTGAAAATTATAAATGAATTATTTTCAGTTATATTTTTATAAAATTGGAAATGTCTAATTAAATGAAAATATTTTATTAAGTATAAAGTAAAAAATTTTAATTTTTAAATGTTGCTGGTGTGGATCCTGAGAAAGGTGCATTTAATGTTATGGCTAAATCACACCCAATGTTAGTAATATCACAATCCAAATGAACGTTTTAGTAATGCAGGGTTAAGAAAGTGGGTTAAAATTCATTTGTATCACCATACAGAAAAAAATACAAAAATAATCAATGGGCAAGATGGCGACGAAGTAAATTAAATTAACTGATGGGCAGAAAAACAATGGCGCATAGAATTATTAATATACATATACATGGTAATCAAGTGATTTCGGACAGAAAGAAAGAAAAAAAAAACACCAAAATTAATACACAAAACATTTAGGCAACGTTTACTCAAAACAAGCGAAAAAATTTACCAAAACGTGTTGGCATTTAAAGTGGTTCGTTCGTTCGTTCGACATCAATTTTCGAAATAAATGTTGGGTTTAGTTGATTCTTCACTGTTTTTATTTTTACAATCATCATCATCATCATCATCATGATCATCACCAACATGATCACCATCATTCCTTCTTCTTTACGAATTCCAATTCATATACAAAACTTCAACATAAATATCCGTTTTTACCACCTGCTCTCTTCCACAATTACAGTAAAAAAAAAAAAACACCGATACAGTATGTTCATATGTTTGTACGCGATGTACATGGATCGGCGATCATCATCATCATCATCATCCTGAAGAAACGTAGGAACACGGTGGGTAAAATGAGGAAAAATATGCAGCAAATGTTACATAAAAATATGAATGTTTTGTGTTGGATTATACATTATACAGTAGAGGTGATGTATGTATATATATATATATATATATATATATATATATATCTATAGAAATGCACACAGTGTGTGCATATATTGCATTTAAAATGCATGGTGCTCTTTGGATTGCGTTATTTTGTCTATATATCCACGCAAACACACACGCACACACACAAACATACATTATATCCTCTATATGATTTTGTTGTTGTTGTTTTGAATCAAACAGCAAAAGCAACAGCAGCAGCAGAAGCAACCAGATGAACCGAATCGTACTGAAGCAGCCAACAGCAGCAGCAGTTAATGAAGAATAAGAAGAAGAAGCAACAACGGCAGCAGACCTCAAATTTCTACACACACGAAATCATTGACTCACAAAATTGGAGTAAATTATGGGATAAACGGATAGATCGCAAAAAATTTTTGGTTTTTTTTTGTTGTTTTTGTTTGGCTCTCTGTGTAGTAAATGGTGAATTAGTAAAATATATGAAAATAATTGATCGTGATCTTGGAAGATATCCTTCAGCATTTTGTAAGTAAGGTTGAGCACGCGAATTTTATATAATTGAGCCAATCAAAAAACATTTGGACGAACGGAATGGAATATATATCGTTAGTTTTTTAGGGAAATTAAAATACTCTAGCAAATAAAAAACCATGTAGATTATTGTCGGTTTAATCTTTAAAATGGAATTTCGTAAATTTGCTAGAAAAAAATAAAAAACCAAAAAATCCAAAAACAACACGAACATTGAAGAATTTTTGTCTGTCGTTTGGGGTTTATTCAATATTCTAATTAGACAGGTCTGTTTATTTGCCAGAATTGAAAAAAATAAAATACGAATTAATAAGCGTGGTCACTGTAAAAATCCATATGCCATTAATTGTAACTGATGCGACGTTGCTTTATGTCGCTTATTACATTTTTATACAAAAAAAAAAATTCTTAAACAATGAAGTATACAAGTTGTGCCATAGTGAAGAAGAAACAGCAGAACAGATCCTCTGCGAATGTAAAGCACTAGCAAACACCAGACATCAGTTATTAGGAACACCCTTCCCAAAAACTAGGAATATTATGTCTAATCTCATGACACAACTGTCTGAATTCGTGATCAAAGTCAGTGTTATTCTTGGAAACGTATAGACAGTTGTTCAGGCGCAATGAGGTCTAACTTAATATCTAATATAATCTTTACCAACCCTCCACTTACCCCTAAAACGAAGATTTTAGTTAGAAATTATATGTGACTATGTTGGAATAACAAATGGACTTCTTAAAAATATTTGAAACAAAGTTATAGAACTGCAAAAAAGGGGAAGACCGACAATCATATTAGAGAAGAAGGATTTTCAACTGTATCACCATAACTATAACAAATGCCTTTAATTACCTGTTACATTCTATTTGGATGAGTGGGATCACTTCTACGATAATGACATCGCGCCGTTATCTTCTAACAGCAAATCAATTGTTTTGCGAATTACTCTGATTGTTCTTCAAACTAGCGACTGATATTTCTTCCTATTTTTCGTATTGATTTTTAGCAGGAACGTCCAATAAATCCAATAAAGTATCCAATAAATTCAAAATATATGAAAGTATTTTCTCCATTTTGTTTTTTTCCTTTCTGGTTTTCTTCCCTTGTGTTGGATAATTGTTTGATTTTTCCATACTCCTAAAAATAAAAATAAAAAAATTAAATTTCAAAGACATGAGAATAATTACTTCCTTCCATGCATTTTTTTACTATCTTTCGATAAACCTACAAGAGATCGAGTTCTATAGAGACAATTTCCCATTCATCACGCACAGTGAAAAACAAACAAACGAAATAATTACATTACAAACATTAAATGACACAATTCCATTTTTCATGAAATGTAAATTACACCAAGAACTAGATCCATAGAGAAGAAAAATAAAAAAAATTCCAACAATTTCAATAAACTACCTGTCAACAATGTCACAAGAGAGAAGAAAGAAGCTGTGAGGAAGCAAATAAGAAAAAAAAAAATCTCAATCTTCCTCAATGTACACAACAAACATACACAACAATTCAACAATCATCTCCGAAATACGTGACACATTGAACGGAACACAAACGGCACTGTGTTGTTGTTGTTTTTCCTGGTTGTTCAAAAGGTGTTATTCAACATTTAATTTCAATTTTATATGGTCTCTTTTATTTAAATAAAATTATTTCTTTTTGCAATCAATTTCCCGAACAAATATTTGCTTTTCATAATTTCTTTTTCTGACATTTTAACCGTACAATAATAATTTAATTTTTTATTTATATTATGGGGACACTCTAAAATTGTCTATCCTATATAATAAAGTACTGTGAGAGATGGAGAGAAAGAGAAAGACAGAGAATAACTAATATAAATAATGTAGGCACTTACCGTCTTGTCTATTAATATAAGAAAATGAATGGAGAATGGTGATCTCAATAATATGGGGCTCTCTGGCCTTACGGAAATTCTAAATGCGACCGCACGCAGTGCCACAAGACATGTTGCAAACAATAAAAAAATTAAAAAAAATTAAAAAAAAAAAAATGAAGAAAAAATAACAAAACACAACTCAAGTCTGATGGAAATTAAATAAAATTTATTTTGTTTATTAAAAAGGTATTTCTATGTGTTGAGGATGGGAATTGTAGTTTTTCCTAGTAAGACATTCGGAAGACGTGACAACAACAAAAAGTGGTGTTATGGTGATAATTTTTTTCTGTCGAATTCCTTAAATTCCAAAAACAACCGAAAAGATACATTAGAAACACATAGGAATGCTGACAGCGTTACTTAAAAGTCAAATATTTTGTAACTAACCATTAGTTTATGTACCTAGCTTAAATATATTGGAGATATTTTGTGAATCTGACGAAATAATTGCTAATTCTTCAAATTATTTTTTGTTTTTTATTTTACGATTCAGCAAAAGCATATTTCTACATGATTATTTTTGGTACTGTGTACAGCAGGCACGAAGCGTCAAATCTCTAAGGTGGAAGCACTCACATTTTTTTTTTTTTTGTAAAAATTCAATATCAATATTTTAAAGAGCTTTTCTAGGAGCCACCATCGTTTTGATTGTATATTTGTTTCTATATACGTTGGATTTGGGTGCATTCATTCTATTGTATATTAGTAGAATTCGTGCCTGATATAGTGATTTATATGAAATGACGAAATTCCTATACAATTAACCTTCTGTACGAATGCTATGTGCAATTATGAACGGAATATCTTAGATTAGAACAGTGTTGCCAAGTCAAATTTTTGAATTACTTTCAACATATGTTAAAATTACCTTTTCGCGGTGTCGATTGCCTTCCTGAACTATAAACTAAAGAGCAAAAAAAAAAAGAGAGATGACTTCAAAAACGAGTAATCAGTAGATCTCCTGAGAAACCAGTGTTGTTGACATTAAGGGCTCTGTGGTGTACACATAAAAAGAAAAAGAAAGTATGAGTGGCAGCTGGGTTCTCTTTTCATTTTTGCAATTAACCGATCTTTTTTCTTCCTTATAATATTTTGAGTATCTAATCTTAACCTTGATTTTATTCTTCTCACTAACCATAATTATTCCAATTTTTTTTTATTTAAAATCAAACAAAAAAACGTGTCACGCAAAATAGACACGTCAAAGGTTAACACCATTTTTAAGTACTTTTAATTCCCAAAACTGTGAAAGTTCAAAAAAGTTAATACGCAAACCTATAATCACAGCTCTTATTTATTTATCTTTCTAAATTATTTATGAATAATATTCCCTCATTTAAAAAAAAAAAACTCCCAAAAAAAACCATTAGCACATTGAACTATAAGCAAAATTATCCTAACAGAACAAAAAAAAAACAGTCCCAAATATACTTAATGTGGCGCACTCAAATTTCCTTCGTATGTCAAATACTTCCGGCGCTATTCCCAAAACCAAAAAAAAAAGAAAAAAAAAACATTCTCAAGTTTTTATGCATTTTCATTAGTCAAAAATTCCATTCAAACATTTTACATAAATCAAAATCGCTGCGAGGCTCTTGTACTAAAAACACACCGTCAAGAGAACAAACAATTTTTTGTTTGTACCAGAAAAATGGTATCGATTCACACCATATTTTGATGGATTTTTAGTTTAAAAGGATAAGGGGATGGAGGATGATGAGGTATTTTTGTGGAAAATCAGAGAAACGAAAAAAAAGTCATAAAAATAGGAAATATAATTTAGACGTGTATTTATGGAGCGATCTTTTTCCCACTTTATTATTATTGCCTTTACAGGTTTTACGGTAGACAAACTTGTGGGATATGAAAATTTTACGATTTAATCTACGCAAAAGTTTGTTGGATTTCTTCTAGGCAAAACGGAATTTTTCAGTAATTAGTCTGGCTACCACCGCGGTAAATATTATTATTTTTGGACCAAACGACCATATCCTCTTCTTAAACCATAAACTCTCCCCTAACATAATTTCTAAGAACTTTTTTTTTTTTTTTGTCTTAAATGGCATCTGTCACGTCTGTATACGCATTTAATGTGTAAATATCAAGAGGTTCCTTGTTTTTTTTTTTTTTTATGAAATTATAATATGGCGCAGCCGTATTTCATATATATGTATGTATATGTAGGTTTTGGCAACCAAATCACCACCACATGCTGTTGAACCCTAAAGTTCCACCAAAAATATTTCCTTCCATCTCGTCGTACACCTAAACAGCCATGCTGATGTTTGGCAATATTATAATGAACGGTGGTGAGTATTTCTTTTCATAAATTAATCCAAAAATTTTTTTTCGTCCGTCTTATTCTGAATTAGTCAATTGTTTTCGACAGTATGCATTAATTCAATGCAAGGGGAAACACACATACACAACACACCACTCTCTCACTCTCCATTATATCTAAACATATTAAATGGAAATGATCCAAAGACGACGTGCATAATAAATGTCAATTTGATTAGAAATTGAAGATAAGAGGGTTTTTTTTATTTCTTCTGAAGTTTATGCATTGTATTCCAGGTATTATAAATAAAATATGGTGAATAGCCCATAATACTAACGACTAATCAATCAATATAAATACAAATACAAAAGAATACGGAGCTACTATAGTCAGGGAGCCCCCTTGATTGTATTATAAATGTACAAATTGGCTCTTCAGATTAAGTATCGTTGAAAATGCCTCTCCAATATGGATATTATACATACGTACTTAGTTGTACGGTTAACATTTACTTAAGGTATCAAGTATGATCCAATTAAGCTGTGGAAGAGATTTGTTAGATTTTTTTAAATTGAAAACAAAATGTCTATTGGGATGGATATCAAGGGGGGGAGGGCATAGATAATTAAATCTAATTTGTATGAATAGGATAATTCAATTGCATTGGTTGTTTTTTTTTTGAGTAATGTTCATTCTTTCGATGTTTTCTTTTTCGTTGAGTTTTATCGTTAAATAATTTTTTAGTGAATTGTTCATGTATTGCATATAGGTTTGGATATTGACTGAGAATTAATTATAATTAAGCTGTTTGATTTAGTTTCCCATACAAAACTAGAACTTGGTGTCAGAGGTGAAGGGGAGTGAAGGGCCATCTTTTATACGACAGTAAAAACTGAAACTGACAGTTTAGGCAGTTTTATGAAGTTAGAATTCTCCGAGCATGCTCCACACAAGTAAAGAGATTATTTATAAAATGGCCTTTTAGGAGACTAATAATTAGTAATAATAGAGATTAAATAATTTCAAGATACTTACCAAATCATAATTTTTTTTGATAACCAATATGTTGTTGTAGTATTGTACAGATATTTCCAGAATGAATCTAAAATAATAAATAAAGATCTTTATTGAAAATAGAACAGACAGTTTTACTGAATTCCACAAATTAATAGGTTTTCCTTAATCTCAATAATTTACTCGGTCAAGTTCTTTATTAATTGATCAATATACTGTAATTATGGTATACACATACAGTTCAATAAATATCTATTGAGAATTTATATCTGCCCTTGACAAATGGTTTATCTATTTTCATCATCAATAAATTGCCGAGAAAATTCTATTTTGAAGTGAAATCGCAAAACAAACAAACATCTTAATTATGAATTATAAAAAGACAATTATGCTTCCGACAATCACGAAAAATGAGAGCATAGCCTAATTAAGAACCTTCAAAGTTTCATAAAATAATATTTCTCAATATACTAACCAACACTGGAAATTGTCTTATTTCCTCTTTATTTTAATTGCGCCCGATTCCTTATTATATGCCGCACGGTGTAAATGATAGTTGTTAGATGACACATATTCTTCTCGCATATGATTATTAACCATAGAGAGATATTTGCGTGATAGTTATGTGCACAAATTTGGTTCTATTCTTTTTTTTTAAATTTTGTGCCTTTTACTATCTCTTGTGTGCCATATATTTATATTTTATGTATATATATAATATATATAAAATGGCATGGAATAAAATTGAAGATATGATATCATTTTGAATATGACAAAACAAAGCAAACGGAGACGTCCAATTTTGCAATTGATAATTTCCGTTTTGTTTTAAATGCTAAAGATGTCTTTCAAGCTGTAATGATAGGAATAATTGTCACCATCAGAATGTGTTTTTATTCATTTATACTCGTACACAAAGAATATTATTTTAACCATCATTATTATTGTCATTATGATGAAACTTTGTAAGAAATTATTTGTATGTGGTGTGGTGTGGCATATTTTTGTTTGTTAGTAAAAGATGTTTTTTATAAATTATTTCATATTGTAACTGCTCAAAATCACGTTAAAAGCTCAACGGTTTATTTGAAAATATTTGATTGACTAACTTGATTAATATGCAATAAAAAAGAATGACGCATATGTGAGTCTTTTATTTTAATTCTTAAAAATGAACATTTTATTGTAAAATTGTAAATATTTTTTAGCTACAATATTACGCAGTCCTCGCTAAAAAAAGAGTATTTCTGACTGAAAGAAACGGAATCCTTCTCAGTTGGACGATCTTTATCAATCCATCATGAAATTCTTTTCGTATTTTAAATCTCAGCGTTCCGTACTTATATAACTCATCATTGTTCGTTTAAAAAAACTTTAAAGGAAACTTGAGAAAATGACAGAGTGCTTTCAATAATTTTATTGTTTTTCTTTTTCTCTCATAGTTTCTCCGTTTTTCTTTCAGTGTCCTTTTTATTTAGGTACATTTTAAAAAAATCCAATGCAGTTGCGGCTATGCTGGGTTGTTAAAGCAACATTTTTTTTCGAATTTGTTACCAAATTTTGGTAACAAACCGGTAAGAAATGAAACAAACGTAACAAACTAATACAATTCCTTCTAATTCAGTTTGACAGATACATTGTACAGTCCTAATATTTCAAAATTTCGTTAACATTCTTGTTACATACATATAACGAAGAATCTCAGGAAAAATTGAGATATGTTCTTAAATTAAAATTTAGTTTTTTTTAAATTTCCAAACCGGACTATAGTGAATCTGGACTATTAGAAGCCGGACTATCCAAGGTATTGCTGTATTTAATGCTTTCACATAAAATCTATCTAAATAACAAAATATTTAAACTAAAATCATTCCATATGTGTGTGGTAGGAATTCCCATATATATTCAACACAAACAATTTCTTTTATATAAATATCATGTTGATATTTCATTTATTCGGTTATTGTCATTTTCAAATAATAAATATTATGGAAAACCCTTGACCAAAAAAAAAAAAAAAAACAAAAAAAAAACCATTTCCAAACAATTTTTCAATCCAATAATCGCTTTACCTTATATGTCATTTAAATTGACATGTTTTAAAGAATTATCCCTTTTTCAAATAACTAAACCACATATAAGTAGATATAAATAAATAATAATAATAAAAAAAAAATATTTTTTCCCCCCATCGAAAAAACCAATAATACCTAGAATTTGATGTTATATTATGTGACATACCTTTAACCAATGTCCAAATACTATATATATATATATAAAAAAAAAAAAACAACAACACACAATTTGTGTGCGAGATGTGAGAAAAAATACCGTAAAAACATGGATTGTAGGCGGTGGATTTAAGAATATAACAAAACAAAAAAATTATCGTCTTAGTTCGGAAACTAAGGAGGGAAAAAAAAAAGTTTTATTTTCTATGTAAATAACAATAAAAATACAGAAAATTTGCATTTAAATTCACTTTTGAATGACTTCAAGAAGTAGCAGCTTTATATATACCTACATATACTGGCGAGATGCATGGCTATGGGAAAAGTTGGAAGTTTTTCGTATTTTTTGTTTTTTTTTTTTTTTTTTTTTGTACTTACTTTTTATACCTACTACACAAGAAGAATAAAATAAATGAAGATAAAGAATATACGGGGCTCTTGTGTCTTGTTGTTATCTTTGGGAATCGGTAAGAAAGATTTATATAGGGATTGAATAAAATTTTAAAGGTAGTTGATAATGTTAGTAGTAGTAGTAGTTAGTACTTCAGAAGGTAAACCTATAAAGAGGTTAGGAAATAACGGCGGTAGGTGCGTGATAGTATAACATTACTATTAAGTCATTTTAAGGAGGAAAAGAAAAAGAGAAAACGATTATGGTTTGTATTCGGCAGTTTCAAATGCCTTAAGAACTACTAAACCATTTTATGTACGTAAAATATAGTAGACATGTTAACAATAGAGCTAATTTCTCTTTTTCTGTGCTAGAATGCCTCTACAATTTAATTAAAATTTACGAGGAGCTTCGATTAAACAAATAGCGATAGGTACACAACGTACAGGTTTAGATTTATTTTTACCATTTTTCTTCTTTTATTTTTTTTTTCCTTTTATTTAGTACCGGAATCAAATAATTTGTAACTGGAAATAGAATTTTAAATTTATTGTGATTCTGATTGGTGATAGTAAATTTTCTATAAAAAGAATCGCAATGCATGATTTTCTATAGGACGGAGATTTCAATCAAAAATCATGATCTTTATTTGAATTCAGATTGCTTGCTTCGCAGTGATTCGCTGGACTACTAGTTAGTTAGTTAAAGAGATTGGGGTGTATGGCTAAATACAAATCTTTTCTTCATACTGGCTTTGATTTTATAACAGACCATATTGCCCTTTCTGTAAGGTCGAGGAAGCTTTAAGTATTCTGATTTTGTTCCCGTACAGTCGAAACATGATTTCCCTAGCTTCTATTTGGATAACTAAGTAGAGGGGCGTCAGAGGCAGTGCGGTTGGTTCAAATTGCTCCAGTAATACTCAGACCGGCTGTACGGTGGAGCTTAGCTAGCTCATGTTGTGACTTTCTTATTGTAGTGATAGGCCACTAGCTTACTGAGCCTTATACCATCGGTCTTACTCCTGTCAAGCTTTGACATAATTCAATAAAATCCCAAAGTATACCTACTCGGTATAAGTAATTGTAAAGTAAATTTTTTCAATATAGTGTCGAATTAAAAAATGCCGGGCGTAAAATTGTATTTTTGGAAAATACCATTCTCATCGTACAACAAAAACTCAATAAAGTAAAATAAGAATTTACAAAATTACCTTTCAATTTCCAACCATTGAACCATTGAAGAACATATTTCTTGATTTGGCTGAACCCTGAAATATAAAGAAATTTCGTTAATTTTAAAAATGTATTACTTACAATTTTTTAATAGATAATATATTTTCAAACCGTAGGCAATTATTTTTTGAATATCCCATCGAAATTTAGGAACAATGAAAAATCGAAAAAAAAACTAATTAACAAACATAAATTAAATAAACGACAGACCAATTAAAATTGAATGAGTAATGGAATGTGATCGACTTTAGAAGTATGTTTCATTATTTGTATATTGTGGGCGAAATTTTTCACATAACAAAAGTAATTATTTATGTAAATCTGCCGAATTAATACTAATTGAACAGACATTTTCTTTACATTTTTGCAGGACTTATTTTTAGATTATTTATATTTTATTCTAATATGCACAATTGTGCGAATAATTTTTTTTTCATTTATTATTCCAAATAACAATGGAATGTGAGAAAAATGTATAAAAAATGAATGCATAAAAATTTTTTAAACAAAAATCCTCCCTATACACTTATCCAATTAAAAATCAAATAAACGCTCCCAAATCAATTTGGTAGCCTGAAAGTCGAAAAAACCAATCAGATGTTATCAATCGGGGTTATAACTATAATTATTTAAACATTATTGATATTAACAAAAAAAAACTATTAATTTCTGATCGGTTTTGTGCATTTCATTTTGACCCACAGAAACCAAATGTTAAATTAAAAAAAAAACAACCAACCGACACTATGCAAAAAATGCCAAAATGAACAAAAAACCAAAAAACGTAAACACCAAAACCAAAAAGCCGCGCTTGCACATGGCTCGAGGCAGTTATTAAATTTGTAGCTGCAAGAAGTAAGGTAGAGCAAGAGAAAAAAAAATGAAAAATAAAAAAAATACAGTGAAATTAAATAAAAAATAAATCAAAAAAAAACTCTAATCTCATAATAACCCAAACTCGAAAAACCAATGATGTTAAAGAATTAAAATACAACACAACACACATACCAGGCACAAAGCAAAAATTACAAACCGCCGCAAGGTATTAAATGCTCTCTTCCAATTTTCTCGGCATTTTGTTGTAATTTTTGTTTTTGTTTTTTTGTTTTTGGTCAGATTTCTAATTATTTTTGTGTGCCGTGCTCTTGTTAAAAAATTCTATATTGCATTTAATATGAGCAAAAAAAAAATAACAAAAATCCCCATTTGCCATTAAGAAGCTCTCTTCAACCACTCCAATTTAACTAAAAGAATTATCTGTGCCTTCTTGTGTGCATCTTTTTTTTTACACACATACACAAACACACAAATAAATATATATGTATATACATAGGTACATACAAAATAATTGTAAAATTATTATTATTTTCAGTTGTTTTTATGTGAATTAACAAAGTCGAAAAACCGAAATCATTCGAAATGGTTCAATGAGTACACCTGTCGTGGTCGTGGTTTCATTTTGACGTTTTATATTTTATAACAAAAATGCAATTTTTAAAGATAATTTTTTGTTTGTTACTTTATTTTCATATTATTATTATTATTAGGGTATTATAAAACAATTTTTTTTTAATAGGATATAATAGTTCTGGAGTGCGCGCGCGCATCGACTTAAATCTCAAATAGTCAGTCGACCCAGACGATTAAAATACGAATAGCAACCAGACCACACCACCAGATGCACATTTTATGAAATTCAATTTTTTTTCTTTTATTATTTTTTGTATTATTTTAAATCTGTTTGTATTTGTAGTTAATGAGGTGTTGAAATATTAAGATTAACCATTAATCCTAATTAGACATATAATAATAATTTTTTTTTATTTATTTTTACATTGATAATCGGTTCTTTCAAGTGATTTGAGTACATAACCGGACACCTGGCGCAGATTTAAATGGATTGTCATAATTGTTGGCACACTTTGAATATGGAAATATTTTTTTCGTTATGACGATGATGGTTAATAGAAATTTTCTTTTTTTTAAATTTAATCCTCTGCATAAGGTCGTATTAAATAATATCGCTTAGATTCGATGTACAACGCTTAGATAATAATAATTGAAAGTTTAAAGCCAACTGATTAACAAAATTGCCATAAAATAAATTTCAAATACGACTTCTGTGATGGATTTATTAATTTTAAAGTTAAAGCCTACTGTCTAACGATTGGCAATTTTTTCCAAATGGCGACATTTTTGACATGCGCACATTTTGAGATTTGAGTTAGAAATGAACATACCCATAAAGTAACTTTCTTATTTAAGGTCTGTTAAAAGTCCTTAAAATACTCACCAAGCAAGGTAGATTCTCTCGGATTACAAACGGGACATTTTATTACGGGGCACATGTATTACTTCAAAAGGAAATTATTTCGTATTTAAATATTTACAAAAGTAAAAATGTTCAGATTTTGTTCCTGCCTATAAACTAAAAAAATTGGCATATAAAAAAAGCCTTCCATTTAGAACTACCTAAGTGCCAAAAGGGACTATGTGAGTGTCCAGTAACTGTTTCAAGTTGGTGTAAAGGAACAAATTCTGTATATTTACAATTTGACCTAAAATAATTGATTTTTTTTGTTTTTAATTAACATTTTTTATATTAATTTTTATTTTTCTTTAATTTCCAGGAAGAAGACGACACCATCAAAATAGAATCAATCAATTAGTATCATATGCCACATTATTTTTATTTTTAACATTACTGGGTATCACAGGTAAGAAAATATTTATTAATATTAATTGTTCATAAAATTTGCATTGTAACCCCGCATACAAAAGTAGAAACCAAAAAAAGAAAAGAAATAAACCATTTCTTCACGCAACCCATGTAAAATGTGCAGATATTTTTATCCTGATCCGTTGTTCAATGTCGCCATTTCGTGGGACGTTCAAATATGCCCATTTAACGATCTTCTTCTCTTTTTTTTTGTGATCATGCGATCTCTTTGATCCGTCTTCGTCGTTGCGTTGCACTTATTCTTGACCTAGAGAATACTCACCAAAAAAACACTTAAAATAGATTCGACCGAAAATAGATTTTCGTATGGAGAGAGAAGAGTAATTGTGTTCGACAATTGTTGACGCATATACTCCCGACCGATAGAGTCGTCTATCGTATGGAGTGAATTTGGAAATAGTATTTTATTAGTACATTTTATAAGTAGACGATTAAATATGAACTGTGTGTGTGTTCACCATGGGTATGACTCTTCTTCTTTTTTTTTTGTATGACAATTTTTTTCGCTTCTTTGCATTCGGCTAGACGCAATGAAATTATTGCATTTAAATTGGCCGTGATTTTTAAATGTACGGCTCCGCACAAGTCTTGTACGTGCGTGTACTCGATTTAAAAGTGTATTATTATAGGCGCGTACATAATGTTCACTAGATAGCGGCAAGAACAAAAAAAAAACTAAAAAAAGTAGTGGCAAAATAATAAGAAGAAAAAAAAATGCGCAATGCACTCTCGATGACCCTCGTAATTTAGCACGTGCTATGCATCAAAATTGCCAACGGCACAGACAACACCTCCTATGCGCTGTTGTTGCTGGCTGTGTATTTTGTTTAATCATTGCCAAAGGGGAAAAGGAAACAAAGTTCCTGATGTTATTTTCGTTGCTAAGTTTGTTTTATTTTGTCTAGAAAAGATTCTTTCGACGGATTAGCAGCGTCCATGGAATTTTTAGAAATTTTACATTTTTTTTTCTTTTTTTCATTGAGAAATTTTTATTTTTAACACGATGGATGATTGGATAATTCTAAAAATAAGAAACAAAATTAATAAAATGTAAAACTATTCTTAGAATCTATTCTTATTCCATGGAAATTGATTACGACAAAAAAAAAAAAAGAATCGTCGACGACGTCTTGGAGCATGCTAATGACTTTGGAACGTCTCGCCAACATCCAGAGAGAGAGAAAAAAGAAGAAAAAAAACACCAAACCAAATCAAATACACCAAAAGCACATGCACGAGCAGATTCCATTGCATGATGACATTAGGAGAATTGAATGAATTCAATTCAAGAAAAGAAAGGCAAAAAGTCTAAGAAATTTCGAAGATTTTTGTTTTTTCTTTTTGATCAATGTTGCTTGTCAATGTTTTTCACCTTCTTTTTTTCTTTCTTTCTTCGTTTAAAATTCGCTAAAATGGTCATTGCACTATGGTGAAATGGGTAAAAATATGTTCGAGTTCAGTGTCTAGCTAGGAAGTGGAAGTATGTGGAGTGTATGGACATAAATGCGTTACAATGTTGCGCATATATTCACATATATTTATACAGTTCAATACATTCTGGGTATACATAATTATTGTGCATGTGTATATAGGAGGGACTAGACGCTAGACGAAAAAAGACATTAATCATGTCAAGTTTTTGTTTGAAGTTAGTTTTTATGTGGCACATACGAGCTTGGAGATAGAGATGTTAGTATTTCAATGGATCTTTCTCGAATGAAAATGAAATTCTTTTTAATTTTCTTTTTTTTTGTGGTTAGGTATACATACAGATGTAGTAGATGTGTTTTACTTTCACTAAATTTATTTTAAATTTGCGGTAAATATTAAGTAATCAATAAAAAAAACGTAACTGGTTTTGAAAATGTGTATTTAAGCGAGGAAAATGTTCAAAATGGCGCCTGTATCAAACATGGCGTTCAAATATATCTACCATTTTTAGGCACAATAAGGTTGGGATTGTATTTCAAGTTTCTCGGTTGCGACAATCATAAAACTGACTTTGACTGAGTCTCGTATAACGCGGCATTACCCTGGAACTTAAACGTCGCGTTATACGAGGGTTATCTGTTGTTTCTTTTATCATTTATATTTATTTTGATTTTATTCAAATGTAATTGGATCAATTATTACATTCTGGCACTGGTCAGTCATTTAAAATTGCTCGAATTTATTTTTATTGTTTAATAAATATTTAATATTTTTTGAATTTATTTGAATTGTTAAATGAATATTCAATATTTTTTTTGTAATTAAATTTGACACTGACCGAAATTTTCTTTAATTTGAAACCTTCGGTTTTATGACTCTTATGATAATTTTATAATTTGTTAAATTTTTAATACAACAATGACGTAAAATTGTCGAATCTGTGGAAAAAATATTAATACACAAAATGATCCCACCCATTTTGATGTCATGAAATTTTTTGGTTGTATGGATAAATGGAAAAAATTAAAACCCAAGTAGATATCAATAAAATCACCTAACATCTGAAAACATGTCACAACGTCACATGGTGTCTCATCTCAAAATACCATTAATCCAAAAGTAGCCCCGAAAGCATCAAATTAATATTGCAAAATGATAAATAGCCTTAAAAAAGGACTTCCCGCAGAAGGAAAAAAAAATTGTTTTACCTTATGTCGGATGTTGGTTTTTGTCTTGTTTCCCTTGTGTGCATTCTTATAAATGCATAATACCTTTCCCGAAAACACGTGGACCGGTGTTGGTTAATTTGATATCCCTAACCAAATATCTACATAGCGGCGTGTGCCATCAACAATTTTAAAAACTGTATATGGAGCCTCCACATATTGCATCTTGGTTGGGCGCTTCTCTTACTCATTGCATTTTTCTTTATCTTATGCTGTTATTGTTGTTGTTCTTCGAATCTGTAGCACATGCTACACGGGCATCCCTTAATTTTATGATCAAACAACATCACTTCACATATTATAATGTAGTTCAAATAACAAAAAAAAAATCCGAAGCACTGCTATTCGTAATAACATGATAAAAGTGACATTTGGAGTATGTGTACATATACTACACGGAGAAAAATTCACTGTTCGGATCAGTTTACCATTTAATAGAGATATGGTTATTTAAAAAAAAAAAAAAATCTCGTAAACATTCTTGAGCAAATATTTAATATAAAAGAAGAGAAAATATTTTTATTTAATTTCGGGGGGTTGGTATTATACATCGCGGTATTGGTACACACCGGTCCTTTTTTGAAGAAAAAAAATCATATGGAGAGTAAATTGCAGCCGTCTCCTGTCAACATCCTGTTCCATTTATATTTTTGGTTTAAAATATTTTTAATAAAAACCTTTTTATTCAATTTATTATTATTTATTAAGAGTGGTAAGTATAAACCTATATAAAGGTAGAACAAGATGTTTTTTGGCGATGAGCTTGCATTGCACACCGTGAACATACATACATTAAAGCGTTTGCACTCTACAAACAAACTATTATTACCCTACTTTAGATTTTTATTTATTTGCTATCTTTATTGTTGTTGTTGTTATTGTTAAAAATAGATAAATATCAACATAACACCATTGTGCGTGTCAATTTTGTGCCACCGTTGTTGATTCTCAAATTATACTTCTATTTTTCTTTTCTTTTTTCTATTTTTTTTTTTGCTTAGCTCTATATATCCAACTAATTTCACTAATCTCTCCATGAAATGTTGATGGATCTTTGATTTGAATATCAAATGAACCGATCAGATGAAAACTGTTTTGGAAGATGGGCATGGATAAACAGTGCGGCGGCTACTTTAACTGAAGAGAATTGGCTTATAAATGGTTTTAAAGGTTTTTGAAACGCTCTCGAAAGAAGAATCAAAGTAGAAATAGAAGATGAAATTAAAAAAAAAAAAACAAAAAAAAACAAAAAAAAACCGTGTGGTCTTCTGCATTATTTGATTAATTCAAATAAAAATGTTCTATTATTTTTTCGGTTATTGTAACATTGTTGTGCTGTTGTTGGTTTTTGGGTTTGCTTTGATGATGATGATGATGAATAAGATGAAGATGGCCATTCACCTATTTTAATGTTTTTTTTTTTTTCTCTGTGTGTACCTACATAATATTATCGCATTATAACACCACAAAACCACATGTTTCCCAAAGTGTACTGTTTTTTTTTTTCATTTTTGGTTTTTGGAAAGAAAAGATTTTTGTATGTTTTTGTTTGTTATGTGTTGTGGCGTCTTTGTGTATTTGCACAAATGGTGTTGTTTGTCTTGTAATTTTCACAAAGCTTTTTGTTCTGTTCATATACGAAGACGAACGTATTTAAATTATGTAATTAAGTTCTTCCGTTTTTGGCTATGATGACTAAGAGATGTGACGATAAAAATTTGTATTAAAAGAACTATAACTGATACAACAAAACATAACAACTTCAATAACAATAACAACAACAAAAAGTTATTCAAAATAATGTTCATTAGAGCATCGGCCTTCTCATTATTTCCGTACTATAAATTACAGGAAAATATAAAAAAAAACAATTTTTTTAAAAAATAATTATGCCAAAAACTTTATTTTTGAAAATCTGAGAGTAGGCAAGGGGTATTTTGGCCGATGGAGTTTTTATTCAATTATGAAATTATTTTATTGACCACCAGGACAATGTCAAAACAAAAAGTATGTACCGTACATATACAGTAAAAAAGAACCTACGCCTGCTGCTCACGCTTTCATTAAAAAAATATATATATGTATATAGAAAAAATCGAGAAATCTATTATTACTATCACCGAATCCCTCTTAAATTACACCTAATTCAAAAGAAAATTACTAAGACCCTCTTTTTGGTTATTAAAATTTTTCAATAATCATTTTTTTCGGCCTCTTTACAAACAAAAAAAAAACTATCCTGCACACGACCTAACATGACATATGTTTCCACATTACATCATACATACTTGACCTTTCCCAATTAACGTACTATGGCCGTATCTATCAAATTTTTCTTTCTATAACTGTCTGGAAAAAAAGTGAAATCACAACACAAAAGATAAATAAAAAGAAAAAAATTAAAAAAAATGATGTTTGTAAAAGAAAAAAATTAAACACCAGCGAAATTAAATAAAAAACCACAAAATGTATCAAGTAGGGTCGTTTATATTAATAATAAATAAGAAAGAAGAAGCAGCAGCGGAAAAAAAACCATGTCTGAATACCTGAACAAAAAAAAAAAAAAACCAAAATCTAATATCAAAAACTAAATGAATATGAAGAGCAATACAACAAAAACGACACAACCTAAAATAACGCCATATGGCCAATCGATCGACCCGCTGCCATGGATCAAGTAGTTTTATTACACACAAAAAGCACTACCAGCCGGGGCCTCATCACCAGATATCTTATTTCTCATTGACCGCATGACACTTTTCATTTCTCTTTTGCCGGTTTTTGGTAGGTTTGATGAAAAGTTTTTTTTTTTTTTATTTCATTAAAAAAAATTTGTTTTTTTTCTTTTGTTTTTTGTCAAAGACAATAAAATTGATGAAAATACATGATAACACCCTCCTCTCTATCTTGTTGAAAATTACCCTTTAACACCTGACATAAATTTTGTTGACTTTTTTTTGCTTTTGTTCGTACAAAGTCCGCTGGGAACTGATACCCCAATCTCATATAAATTTGTATTCAAAATTTAATCGTACAAGTGGAGTAGAAATGTCTGCTGAATTTTATTTTATTTCTTTTTTGTTTTTTTTTTTTTTTAATTTTATTTTTCGGATTACTTAATGGTTGATGTGCCATGATTTGATTTGTGTACACAAACAACTAATCTGTTTACATTAATTTCACGTTTTGATTTACGATTAATTGATTTTTTCTTGGTCGATGATGGATTTTCAAATATTTGTATTTTAAAAAATCATCACAAATTTTTCACGTGTCGGTAGAGTTCTGTCGAAAAAGAAATTTTTTTTTCTATTCCTTCTTTGCGTTGTGTGGTTCACTTTTAAAAAAAAAATCTATTCAACATCTCAAATTGGCTTCAATTTCAATTAATTATTTTCAAAAGGAAAAAAAAAAATAAAAAATAATCATCTATGGTACATACATTTTTTGTGTTGAGGCGTAGAATTATTTGTAGCGCCATAACGGTAGAATTTGAAATTATTTGAGTTTTATTTTTTTTTTTTTAAAGAGAATGTTTTTTACAAATTTATCGCGAAAAGTTCGATTATCGACCTGTAATATTTTGATCATTGAAGTAAGGCCTAAAGTTAGCACGAATGTTAGTAAAATCATTTGATTTGGTTGTGGAATCGTAAAATGTCATAATTCATGGGGTCAATATTTGGAACAATTTTTTCACCTAATAAAAAACATAGTTAAATTTAGTTATTTTTAAGAAAATGCAGTTTTAGAGATCTATAATTGAACTAAAACTGATTTACTACCCTTTTAAGTGTTTGAGCCACCCTCCTCCGACTTTTTGATACCACAATTCTAAATCACAAATAAGAATTGGAAGAGGATCGATCATAAAACTCATCGAATTCGGTTTTCGGTCAACTGAAGTAGTTTATTTTCAATTTTCTTTCTAGATTTTCGTAATTCAGTCAACCCCTCTTTTTTAAGCCAGAACAGGAGGCTAGTTAAAAGTTGGAAACATTCCAACGAAGGATGGTAATCTCTATAGAAAAATCAATTGTAATCTTTTTTTAATTAAAAATAATGATCTTTTTGTTATTATTTGCTTATGTATATGGGCATGGGCAGCTTCACGTCTTTTACACATTATATGCGTGCCATTGAAGAAAAAAAAAACATAAAGAAAAAATCGCGCTAGAACAATTAGTTCTTAGAGAGAGATCTTCGTTTATGATAATTTTTTTTTTTTTGTTTCTCTGTTAAAACTTTGAAAATAGATTTGTTTGGTCCGATAAAAACAGTGATTACCCATTGGCCATGCGAATCTAACGGTACACAAAAATCTTTCATCTTTTTTTTTTTTTTTTGGTTTCTTGTGATTTTGAAAAATACAAAATTAAAGCAAAAATCGGTTCTTCTGTGTACCTAATTAATTTGCGCTCATGTTTGGCAGCCATAACATTTAAAGCTCATCATGCACTCTTCACATTATCCCCATTTATTTGGTGACCTCAGTTGGATTTTTGTCGGTTTAATGGATTTTTAACTAGTTGGAAGGTATATGTAGGATAGTATACAATGAGTATGTTATATATATATATATATATATATAAAATTTGTTTGTGCACCATACAGGTAGGTAATTAGATATATATATATATATGGTATATACATAGAATGGATATTGTGATTTTGATTTTGTGATAAAAGAACTTTTGATGTTGACTGTGGGTGAAACATTTACTTCGTACATTATATACATACATGTAAAACCTTAAATAGTTTGCCAGACACTTTTAAACAATCATCATATCGTCATCATTATCATTGTGATCATATTCGTGTCTCATTTTGTACAATACCAAGGAATGGAGTAAAGGGAAAACTTTTTTCGATTAGTAAAAGTTAATGAAAGGCATGGCAAAGTGCGATTGCATACGGCTT